>OZ030007.1:114682202-114732202 GCA_964023405.1 Apodemus agrarius | reverse complement strand
TGTGTGACTACCTGTATAAATATGGCCAGTCACCTCACACATCTGCATTTCCTCCCTGTCCATGGAACAGAGGGACGGATATCACTGCTTCTTGTTAAGACTTAATATGTAATTTATATATGTGAACTCCCCCCTATACATTATCTTTCCTATGTGCATGTCATAGACGTTTGTACTGAAAGACTTTTGCAAACAACAGCAACAGAAACCTGGACCAAGGTAGGCATTAATTAGATTCTCCCATTTGAAACCAAACCTTGCTCCATCTAAACCATTGCCGATAGGACAAGAAAAAGAGCTCTCTGAATGGTAGATGGGAATTTAATGCAAGTTCTTAAGTTTATTCTGGACATTTAAAATACTGATTCTCTAAGGGTGATTCGATTTGAAATAAAATTGCTTGGTGTCAATAGAGTTAATACCGTTAAGATGCATTTTGTTTTTGCAAAGGACCCAAGTTCAGTTCCCAGCACCTACACGTGCTGCTCACCTCTGTTCACATGCACCTGTAATGCAGCTCCAGGGGAACCTGACCCCCACTGCATGCATGCCTCCTTGGGGACCTGCACTTAGGTGCTCCCCACAGGTATAATTTAAAAAATTAAAAATAAATAAACACAGAACACTTTATCATGGGAAGTGCTCACTGGAAGAACTTTTTTTTAAGGCAAGGTGTTAGCTAAAGTTAAGAAGGAGAATTTCCTTTTATGCCCTCTTGTCAAAAGTCACTCCTGAATTTATCATGAGTGCCTTTAAACCTTCCCAGCAGCAAAAAGGCATCCCCCCAACCACCCCACCCAACTGCCGTAGCTCCCAGGACTGTCAGAGGGTAGAACAAAGGCTTCACAGAGCGACTGTGGGGCACCTGGCCTGCTTTATCTCACGCTTTCTTCTGCATCTTAATTATCAAAGACCTTTCCGGACACATTGCTTTCAGTTTCCTGAGTTTTAAGATTATTTGGGCTTTTGACTCTTCTGACGCTTCGCCCCAACAGCAAGGCTCATCCTTCTCCTTGATCCACCATGAGGAAAATAGGAAGCAGGCTGAAAATCGTCCATGGGAGGGGAGGGCAGCGCTGTCCGTTTCTGCCCTTTGCTCGAATCCCAAGAACCTTTGCAAACCACTTCCCACCCCCACCCCCACCCCCACCTCCACCCTGACCCCTGCCTGCTCTCTCTCCCTACAGGAAAGCATGAACTGTTTCACGGTAATTTGGTTTCCCTGGGGAAGAGCAGTCTAGCATGTCAGCTTCTCCCGTCTTGAGACTTAACTTTCCATACATTTGTTACCCATCCAGTGACTCATTGAACAGCCTTCCCTATGGGTTTCTATGGGAAGCAGATTCAAAAACTTGGATTAAAGTGAGAAAAGAAAGAAGGGAATCAATGAAGCTTATTAAAGTGACGCTGATTCTTCACCTTGGAAATTGACTGTAACCACTCACTGGTAGGGTGACCTCCAGTCATTAGAAAACATTACACCAGGAACGGGCAGTGATTGATGTAGTCAGTGACTGATGAACTTTCGTCAGTATAAAAGCCAGCAGAGACTCAACAAGTACCCCCCTAATTCTATCTGATTTCCACTTTTGTTTTTCTGCATAGATAGTCATGCGTGGTACTGTCATCCCAGGTTAAATAAACCAGAACTCACCGTCATCCTTGTCTGCGAGGATGGTCACATTGGCTCCTGGGAACTTGTCGCCGATCCTCCCGCCCATGGGCATGCTCAAAAGGACCTGGAAAGTCTCCTCCTCTTCGTACAAGGAGTCGTCAATCACCAGCACGCGGCACATTTTCTCACGTTCGTCCTTGTCAAAGCGGATCACGCTGCTGTGGTCCTCAGGCCTGGAGATGTAGTCAGAGTAAGAGAGCACGGACGTCCGCACAGTGCTGGTGGCTGTCCCTAGGGGCCAAGAGAACCCAACAGGCTTCAGTGTCTAAAACCCGCTGTTTTCAGAATCAGTATTTAACTGCTGGCAACTGTATACAGCCACACCCCAGAACCCCAGTGTATCCTTATAGAACAGGTCTCCTTCAGGATCATAACTACAGTGTATCCTATAGCACAGGTCTCCTTCAGGATCACAACTACAGTGTATCCTATAGCACAGGTCTCCTTCAGGATCACAACTACAGTGTATCCTATAGCACAGGTCTCCTTCAGGATCACAACTACAGTGTATCCTTATAGCACAGGTCTCCTTCAGGATCACAACTACAGTGTATCCTATAGCACAGGTCTCCTTCAGGATCACAACTACAGTGTATCCTATAGCACAGGTCTCCTTCAGGATCACAACTACAGTGTATCCTATAGCACAGGTCTCCTTCAGGATCACAACTACAGTGTATCCTATAGCACAGGTCTCCTTCAGAATCACAATTACATAGTATCCTTACAGCACAGGTCTCCTTCAGAATAATCTCACACACTGCAAATATGTCTTTCCAGGGTTTTCTCCTACCTTCCCTCCAACAAGCTTTCAAATCAACATCACAGGGCGAAACAGCATCTCCCACTATTCAAATGTTTCCCATGACCAGGCCAAGGCCACGTGCCTTCTGTCTTGCCTCAGTCCTTCTGTCCATCTGCTGGGTTTTAGGCTTTGGGGACGTGAGGAGTTGAGAGGTAAAATGCACTAGTTCTGGCATCTGGGTGCAAGGGCGAGACTGAGTCTTTTATGAATCATTCTTTTGTTCAGCTTTTAAGATCGGGTACACATTAATAGGAATTCTCATTAAAGTCCAACATGACGACAAAAACATAGGGAACTTTTCTTTCTTTTCCATTGGTTTTTTTTTTCCTTCTAGAAAATGGTTTGGTGTGTTGATGACTTTTGTATATTAACCTTAAATTTGTTTTATGCAAATTTGCCTTTCATGGGATGCCCACATACAAGCAGCACAGTACTTTGAAATTCGTTTGCAATGATGATGAACGAGTTTTACATTTTAAAAATACTCATTTACTCTCCTTTAAAGTTGAGAGCACTTTTAAAACTGGGTTTGAAGCTTATGGGAACCTCGGAGAACTTCAAGAAGATAGCTCAATCTGTGACACCCTCCAGAGTTCACCAGTGGAGTTCGACAGGATGGATTAGTTATCCTGGCCACTTCAGCACTGATCATGTCAAAAAGTGTATGCTCAGAGGAGATCTATTGCTCTCTAATGGAAGTTTGCATTGGCCCTCCCATGCTTGCTTAACCATTAACACACACTTTCTTATATTATTTAAGAAGACATGTTCAGGAAAAGTTCAGAAAAATATAGTTCCACTTCCAATATAAAGTGACTTGTCTATAATTCCTCAATCTATTTCCAACTGACAATGCTTTGTCTCTAATTCATTGCCTACATGGTCTTCTGTTTGATAAAGTTGTACAATCACATATATAAGGTACAAAAGTATCAATTTTGGTTTTTGACTCAACCCGACACTTTATTTCTGCTTATGATCTCATAGGACCTGATACCTGGTCTTTTTCCTAACATGTAGCGGAGGAAGACTCTTAGGGCACTGCTGTTACCTTTAAATTAGTATGTCCTCCTCAAATACACATTACCCTGGCCCTTTCTTTCTCTTTTCATCCTGCTAAGGATCAAATGCACAGCCTTTGGCACCTTAGGGAAGCCACTGAGCCGCACACGAAGGTTGTGACATGTTGAGACAGCCCAGGCTGTCTGAGAATGCTAGCAGGCCACACCACAGACCAGGCTGCACCTCTAAACAACGGCTCCAGTGGGCCTCGGTGAGTGCCCTGCAGCCTTGAATTGGACTAAGTGACCAATAGTTGAAGGAAGAAGCCGCAGCTTCCTTCCAGGCTGACTCAAGGAGGCCCCTAGAGATACAGCACGAAGCACAGTTGTTAAGGAATGCTCCAGTGTCTACAGAAAATCAGCAACAAAGCCCGCCCTTCAGGCCCCACCGGTTGAAGAGGCCGCTGGGCACACTGGCTGGAGGAGGCCCCTGGGCACACTGGCTGGAGGAGGCCCCTGGGCACACTGGCTGGAGGAGGCCCCTGGGCACACTGGCTGGAGGAGGCCCCTGGGCACACTGGCTGGAGGAGGCCCCTGGGCACACTGGCTGGAGGAAGACCCTGGGCACACTGGCTGGAGGAGGCCCCTGGGTGCACTGGCTGGAGGAGGCCCCTGGGTGCACTGGCTGGAGGAGGCCCCTGGGTGCACTGACATTTCACTTGGGCTTACCTTGCTGTGTGTAGCAGATCACCATCAGCTCCCGGCTGATGTCTCCACTCCTCCTGATGGGAATGAACAGCTCTCCCACATCTTCTTCAACAGAGAACTCAGACTGGGGAATGAACACGGTTGATTCTAAAGAGAATATAATGACAGTTGCTATCTTTTTTTTTTTTTTTTTTTGCTTCGTTTCTCCTTTTTGGTCTGAATTTCTTATCTCAGAAACTTAACATTACTCTAGTAGTTTTTCTTTTTCTTTTTCTTTTTTTTTTTTTTTTTTAGAATAACAGTGTCAGGGAAGGGTGGAGGAAGGGAAGGAACCGGTATGCAAAACTCAGCACAGCTTGTATCTCAGTCATCTCTTTAAATACCACTGCACACTTCTTTTCAATGCCCTCTTTCCTCTTGGTAAAGGGCGGCTTCTTCCCTGGTGTAACCTGAGAAGTGGAAAGCCTGCTTTACAGGGCCTTGGGTTCGTAGGGTTGTGTCTGGCTCCCAAGCACAGTCAGGATGGGAACTTGGATCACGTAATATCTACTCTATCCAAAGAGCTTCCTTTTGGATAATTTGTGATAAAAAAAAAAGACGTAACAATATACTGTTCCACTGTTTTCAAACAACAGTTTCTTTAGAGTTCCCAAGTGTCTTCATCAGCTGCAACATCACCTCTGCAGTGTGTTTTTTTCTTCCTTAGCAGGATAGCAATTACTTGTGACATAAAAGCTATGTTTATATGACATTATAAGTCTCAATGATTCTTTTTTTAAACATAGATGAAAGGTACATTAAATAATACAAGTGACATAATTAAATTGTTAAGAATAGATCTACTGTGTAAAACTTTCATGACTATTTAATTCAATAGTTTGACATTACAAGCCTGAAACAGATTCTGGTATTCTTCTGGAAGTCTGTTTCCCTGAAGGTCTTAATATCTACACAGAAAACACATCCTGATTATCTTCGAAACAGTAAGCACAATTCTTCTGCAGCTAAAAAAGACTCTAGAATAATGCATACAGTTAAGATGCACAGCCTGCCCTGCCCTGTGGCTGAGGGTATGAGGGATGAGAGGCCCTGTGGAGGGCTCCCAGAGGCGGAGGCTTCTGGGTGGGTCAGCCAAAGGGAAGAGCCTGCAGGAAAGGGCTTCTGGGACAAGAACCAGAAATGGTTCAGTGGTTAAGAGCACTTGCTGCTCTTGCAGAGAGACCGGGGTTTAATTTCGAATATCTATGTATGGTGGTTCATCGCATCCTGT
Source organism: Apodemus agrarius (assembly GCA_964023405.1). Lineage (NCBI taxonomy): Eukaryota > Metazoa > Chordata > Mammalia > Rodentia > Muridae > Apodemus > Apodemus agrarius. Next base: position 114,726,743 of record OZ030007.1, on the reverse strand, counting down.
AACTCCAGATCCAGGGGATCTGACACCTTGCCTCCTTAAGGGTCCGTCCACATGTATGCACACATGCAAAGTCATAGGAGCACATAAATGGACATTAAAGGAAAAATAAGAGCCAGTGAGTTCTGGAGTTCATTTCCCCAACAACTCTCATATCTCCAATGGTATGTGCAGCTCTCTTCTACCTCAGGGCAGGCACTGGCCCTCACTGCCCTGAGGGCACTTCACCTGCTGGGGGTTTCAATCCTGCCTTGACCTCTGACCTTTGTAAAGCAATCATGAGGTGAAGCGCTTTTCTAATGGCTAATTTTTCCAGTATCCTTTGTTTTCTTCCAAGACTATCTCTGATATATTTATTTTTGAATACTACCATCTTATAATGAGTTATTCATTTATTAAGCACTGATTTCAACTTGCCAGGCACTACAACAGGCCCCCGCTGATGCAGAAGTAGATGAAACCCATGCCCTCACGGGGTTTCCTTTCTACGGGGAGATGGGCAGTAGGACGATCATGATTAAGTACGTAAGAAGGTACCTATGGCTGTGGGGGCAGTTGGGATAGGAAGAAAATCAAGTGTCCGGGGATGAGGGTGCTTAGTTGGGCACAGTGCTTCGGAAAGTCACAGAAAAGTGTTCTTGTAAAGTTGAGCTGAGTTATACAGGCAGTCGGAGCCATTTAAGTGAAGAGCTGAGAATCCCAAACAAAGGGGTTACTGGGGAAGAGAGCCAGGGGCAGGCTGTGCTGAGGGCAGGTAAGGGGGCAGGCAGCGGAATGTCTCCAGGACATGGTGGGCGAGGAGGTCGGACGGGAGGCTGAAGGGGAGTTGGTGGGATGGGCGTGCGGCTCGCACAGCCCCCTTCAGCTGCTGGGAAGACTTCCATTTTCACTGATTAGGCTGTGGAGACCAAGAAATCCACCCCATAATGGGATAAGAATGATCAAATGCTATTGCTCATTAGAGCAAGGAAGTCAGCTACCATGTTTTCCTTTTCTACAGTGCGCTGAATAATCGGTGCCTTGGGATTTCTATGGCTGTGATAATGACCCAAAGCACCTCAGGGAGGAGAGGGTCTATTTCAGCTTACAAGTCTCAGGTCACACTCCATCACCGAGAGAGGTCAGCACAGGAACCTCGAGGCAACACCTAAAGCAGAGGCCATGGATGCTGCCATGGCTGGCAACAGTCCACAGCCCAGGGCCACCTGACCAGGACTGGCACCACCCACAATTGGACTAGGCTCTCCCACTTCTATCACAAACCAAAAAGTGCACCCCAGGCTTGCCCATAGGCCAATCTGATGGGGGGGGGCATTTCCTTAGACGAGGTCAACCTCTTCCCAAATGGCTCTGACTGGTGTTAAGTCAACAAAATACCAACCAGAATAGTTGGCCAGTAATCTACCATTGACCCACATTCGCAGCCCTTCGCCTCTGTTTAGATGGAATCGAAATCAGACAAAGGAGCAGTAACAGGTAATGGGGGGGAGGGGAAGAAAGGAAGGTGTGCCCTGAGGGGAGGCTGAAGTGTGGAAAGCAACCAAGAAGACGGACACCCTGCAGGGCTGAGCACATCTGGGGTTTTAGGCCTAGAATTAGAATTAGGGATCACTCTTAGGGAAGCTGTCAGCTCAGGTCCTGACTATTTTGCTATACTTTAACTTCCATAGGTTACTCTCTATGATAACCCACTGTGGGTTACAGCTTTTGACAGGTAGTCCAGTCCTGTTTGCCCACTCGGTTTCTCCAGGTGAATTCATTAAAGAGCACACGAGTGGCGATGCTGTACTCCGATGTGTTTTATGAATATAACTTTCAGCGGCTGCATGATAGGACATGAAGTAGGAGGGTCCGAAATGAAGCCCCTGGTTTTAAGACTTTGCAACCATCCAGGGAGGAGATCACAGATGACAAGGACTGGGAGAAACAAGAGTTGATACAGCCTGGATGTGAAACGGATGTGTCAGAAAGACTCAGAGTTTTCTGAAGAAGTGGTATGTGAGGGAGGCAACCTGAGGAGCCCAGGAGGACGCAAACGCGTAACCTTGGTCAGTCTTTGACAGATAAAGATGCACTTTGCAAAAGTGGAGAACACTGTATGGAGATTCCCAGACTCTCAGATTTGGACAGCCTGGAGTTACATTGTGGTTAGGCTAAACCCGAGATTGGAAAAGTCTAAATGGCCCTTGGGGTGAATGATCTTGGCTTTCCATGGAGAGGACAGACTAGGAAAACACAGCTGTAAGAGATGTGCAGCCATCAGTTAGCGTACGGTCACCGCTGGAGAGACGCAAGATGAAGACAATGGACCAGGGGATAAGAAGACTGGGAACTGGAGGCTGAGGAGGGCCAGGATGTGTGTGTGGTGGGAAAAAGGGAGGGAGCAACTGTTCCAAACTTTGCTGAGGAATCGAGTAAGTAGAGAACTGAGACAGACTCTAGGGGAAGACGCTAGAATTTCCTTATCCTCACCAGCACTTTATATGGAGCACCAGGCAGCAGCCTGAAGGAGGGGCAACCATGGGAAGAGGGTGTGGCCCTCAGTGGCCCTCAGTGGCCCTCAGCGGCCCTGCTCCAGAGAGGATCCAAGTGGCAACTTGAGAAAACATCTTTGCAGATTGATTTTTTTTAAAGACAAATTTTCACCATGGTAAGAATTGTAGCTACAACTATCAAGTATGATTTTACCAAATACAAAATTTCAGCATCAGCATCATCCTGGTTTCAGTGCAAAACCACACAAGGTGCCAGGGAGCGTTGAAATAGCCAGTGAATCTCAGGGACCCCTTTTCATGAATTCACGGGGGGCCTCTTGGGAGGCGTCACTGACTTAAAGTCTTCAGGTCACATCCTCTGTGGCCTTTATATGTTACCCAAAGTTCACACATGCTAACGCTTCTGTCCTCCAAATTCATATGTTGAGCACAAAGGTGGAGGAGATACGCCTTTGAGAGGAAGCAGATTTAGGGACGGTCATGAGTGTGGGGGATCCATACGGGATTGACGTTCTTATAAGAGTAACGCAGAGCTCCCTCTTCACCCGCAGGCAAGGTTATCCGGGTGACACACCGGGACACACCCAGCCAGGGAAGCTCTGCAGGCCCAGACATCAAGAGCCAAGTGTAACAGCCCAAGCTTGGCTTTTTGTTTTTGTTTTTGTTTTTGTTTTTGTTTTTTGTATTGCTGGAGTTTAGAGTCCAGCTCTCAACCATACTAAGCAAGCTCTCTCTCACCAGTCCTGTACCTGGAGCTCAGATTCTTCATCCTCCGCAACTGTGAGCAACAGATATATATTATTATCTGTTTTATGAAAGTCACCCAATCTTGGATATTTTGTTACAAAAGCCGGAGCTGATTAAGCCAGGGCTACTCACACACAGCATTCATTCTATGCTGCCAACTTGGCCGGTTTTGTTTTCAAGCATGCCCTGAGGGCAGTTGAACATTCAGGGTTTTAATTAAGCAGCCCCTCTAGGATTTAAACCTGGAGGGCTTAAGGTTTGGTTCCTTCTGCACCCCGTGACCCATAGACATTGGATTATACAAGTCAGGACTTCTCCCTCAGTGCCTGTGGGCTTGAACCATGAATAGAGAAGAAACCCGGGTGTCCGGACCATGGCCCTAGACCTGGATTCACTTCTACATTAGTCATACAGAGGGTAAATGGGCCCATGTCAAGTTCAGGTCTTCTGTTGACCTAACTTTCAGCAGAAATATGTAACCAGTGGGAGAAACTCTCAAAGGATATCAGAAAGACAATGAATGATTTCTACGGTTGTCATTTGGGTTAATAGGGTTTTTCAACTTCGAGTTACATATACAGTAGAAGTATATACATACACAGGCTGGCTCAAGGAAGCACAGCTTTTTATGAGCGAAATGTCTAAGAACGCCTTTCTTGCATCAGTCTTGAAATGCAGCTCGCTAACCCCCGACAGTCTTACTATTTGCCAACTGCTGTACTAAACACTCCTCATGTATCGATGGGCTTTATCTTTGCGATACCTTCTGAGCTCAGAACTTCCGTGACTGGTATTTTAGCTATCAGGATATAGCACACACAGAGAGGTCAAATAACCTGCTGAAGGTCAAGTGGGGGAGGTGCCGACAATAGATCTGAACTCAGACAAGACATCTCGGAGCCCACGTTCATAACCACCGTGGTTGCACAGCGTTCTCCCCAAAGGAAGCCGTGCAGGGTGAGAGAGACATTGCTAACACTTGAACAAAAGCTAACCCGATGTCAAGAAAGGAGATTTACATCACGGCAGAGGGGAGAAAAGGCAGAGAGAGGGAAAGAAGATCCGGAAAGGGAAAGAAAGCCGGAAGCAAGTACCTAGAGCAGTGGTTCTCAACCTGTGGCTCGAGACAGCTTTTGGAGTCAAACAACCATTTCACAGGGGTTGTCTATCAGATATCCTGATAGACAGATATTTACACTACTATTTGTAACAGCAGCAAAGGCACAGCTATGAAGTAGCAATGGAAATTATTTTATGGTTGGGGGTCACCACACCATGAGGATCAAAGCATTAGGAAGGTTGAGAACCACTGACCTAGAGGATTCCTTTAAAAAGTTGAAAATGTCCTATACATTTCCTTCTAGATACCATGCCTAGCATCCATTAGTATAGACAGGGAACACACAAAGACATCCATCCTAAGAGGGCCCGTGTGAAATCCCACTCACTCAACAGGCTGAAACTCTCGCAGTCCCTGCAGAGGAAGAAGTAGGGGCTGTTGCGGGATTAGGATGTTCTCAAGAAGTGAACGGAAGCCGGTAGGGAAAAAATTAACTGCCTGGCCGTGCTTGTAAGCCCTAGAATGGTCCCTCCGTGTGTGTGTGTGTGTGTGTGTGTGTGTGTGTGTGTGTGTGTGTGTGGTGGGGGTGTTATACATGACAGAAAGATTAACACTCCTTACTTTTTGCTAGTTTCAGCCTTGCAGAGAAATAAGTAGAAAGTCTAGGGTCCCTGTGGCTCCTCACACCTTGACTCTATGTTCAACTTTTTTTTTTTTTTTACTTTTTAAAAAATTAGATATGTTCTTCATTTACATTTCAAATGTTGTCCCCTTTCCTGTCCCCCCCACCCTCTGCAAAGTCTGATAAGCCATCTCCCCTCCCCCTGTTCCTCAATCAACCCTCTCCCGATTCCCTGTCCCAGCATTCCCCACACATTGTGGCATCCAGCCTTTCCAGGACCAAGGGCCTCTCCTCCCTTTAGTGTCCAACAAGGCCATCCTCTGCTGCCTATGTGTCTGGAGCCATGGGTAACTCCATGTGTACTCTCTGGTTGATGGTTTAGGCCCTGGGAACTCTGGGGGGACTAGTTGGTTCATATTGTTGTTCCCCCTATGGCGCTGGGAACCTCTTCAGCTCCTTGGATCCTTTATCCAGCTCTCCCACTGGGGACCCTGTACTCAGTTCAATGGCTGGCTGAGAATGTCCCCCTCTGTGTTTGTCATGCACTAGCAGAGCCTCCCAGGTGACAGCTATATCTGGCTCCAGTCAGAAAGTACTTGTGTTCCACTATGTTCATAGCAGCCTTATTTATAATAGCCAGAAGCTGGAAAGAACCCAGATGTCCCCAACGGAGGAATGGATACAGAAAATGTGGTATGTTTACACAATGGAATACTACTCAGCAATTAAAAACGATGAATTCACAAAATTCTTAGGCAAATGAGTGGAACTGGAAAATATCATCCTGAGTGAGGTAACCCAATCACAAAAGAATACATATGGTATGCACTCACTGATAAGTGGATATTAGCCCAGACACTTGGAATACCTAAGACACAATTCACATATCAAATGATGCCCAAGAAGGAAGAACAAAGTATCAATACTCTGGTCCTTCTTAAAAGGGGGAACAAAATTCCCACAGAAGGAGATACAGAGACAAAATGTGGAGCAGTGTCTGAGGGAAGGACCATCCAGAGACTGCCCCACCTAGTGATCTATCCCATATACAGTTACAAAATCTCTGTTCAACCTTATGACCTCTCTTTCTGGCTGAGTTTCTTTCCCACTTTTAGGAACTGTGAATGCATTTTACTGTGGAAGACAAACCTGGGTAGAGTGAACGCACCCGGCATGCAGCAGCACGACTGTACCCCATACCGACGACTGTACCCCACACAGAAGTCTCTGCTTCGTGACTGCAGCTTTTATTTTTAAGTTTGACAATGCTGCAAATTAGTGAGGGCTGGGGAGGGGGGGGTAACTGTATTTCTCAGAAATAAAATTGTAGCCACAGTTGATAATGTTCATCCTGTCCTTTCTCTCCATTACACTGTACAGATGAAAAAATTACTCAAACCATGACAGGAGAAATTATCTTCTACAGATCTGTCATAATAGATGAAGAGGAGGAGAACTTGGGCCTCGGATGGAAGCACTGGATGTTCCCCCGCCTTGAGAGAATCTGGTGTGTTTGAAAACAACCCAGAAGGCATCCCGGAAGTCTTCAGGCCGCTGTGCTGCGGTGCTGTTAGCCTGGCCAACAAGCGGACTCATGTGGAGGGGTCTGAATGCTGCTGCTGATGATGTCTGAACCTCTTTCTCTTACGCTTTCGGTATTTTTTTTTTCTTCTAAAGTGAGCCAAGTTAATGAGGAGCATTTTTAAAGGGAGTTTGGGAAAGAAGCAAATGGAAACAGTGAGCCCTACTCACACGTGATGAGATACCAGCTCATATCAGGACAGCAGAATCACTACTGTTCATAACCCCATATGGATGTTTTACTGGAGCATACACCTGTGTACCACATGCATGCAGGAGCTCTTGGGGGCCGGAAATGGATGTCTGATCCTCTGGATCTGAAGTTACAAACAGGAGTGAGCCAGCATGTGGGTGCTGGGATTCGAACCCAGGTCCTCTGCAAGAGCTCACAGAAAGCACCCAACAGAAGGCTGGGTTGGTATTATAAATACCATTTTTACTCTGCCTGTAGAATGCAGACTTCAGGGGAGAGGGTGAGACAAACGGATAGAGCATCGGCCTTAAACCCCCCTCTCAGGTTTCCCTGTCTTCTGGAAATCAACAGGGATGATTTGTGCTCAGAGTCCAGCCCAGAGGTGATGCTTCTCTCAGCGGAAGACAGTTGCTGTCACTGGACGTAATTTCATAGGAGCCTCTCCTTCATACAGAAAGCATTCTACCATCTCGGTCAACGCTGGAGAAAATCAAACAAAGCAGCAGCATGTGGCGGCTTCCGCAGGGACTGTGGGACGCCCATTAGACCTCTCTGCAGCGACTACGGGGTGCCTATCAGTCTCTTTACCCAGAGAAGAAGTTCGGTGTGTCATGGAGCGTAAATCCCTTCCCAGCTGGAATTTTCCGTTTTAAAAAAGAGTAATATTGTCGGGTAAACTCAGAGAAGGGATAGAAATGACGAGCGAGGCGGGGGTCATGTGACCAAACAGCTGCCTTAATAGGGAAGGTTCAAGGTTGCTACAACATGGCTGCCACAGGCACGTGAGGGCTGGGCCTCGTCTTGAGGTGAAGATGGAGGGTCACTACATGGAGGCTACAGAAGGCCACAGATATGGGAAGGGTTTTTGTTGTTGTTGTTGTTTTGTTTTGTTTTGTTTTGTTTTTTTAATCTATGTTTGCACTGACTTCACATTAAATATATAAGCAAGGAAGGGTATGTGTTTGCAGGGGACTGTAGATGATAACCTATGTAGTAAAAGGCACATCAGGCAAAATCCTTGCCTAAATCACAGCTATCTAATTAAAAACTATAGATGTCTATAGAGAATTATAATAGCATAGTTACAAATATGTGAGGTCAGGGTGTATGTATGCATATGTTTGCATGTGTGTGCGTGTGTGTGTGTGTGTGTGTGTGTGTGTGTGTGTGTCTCCTTTGTTTTCAAATCCCAGTGCTCAGATAACAACACTGGTAGAGAGAAACCCTCTTACCTTATAGTCAGGAATTCAGAAATAAGTTTAAAGTCTAATCCCTTAAGGTAAACGATAGCAATTTTACTAAATAGCAAATAAAATCTCACAAGCTAGCTTCCAGCTTAAACTTAGTGGAGCAGATTAAATGTATTAAGAGTTGTCATAGGCGTGTTTAAAAGAGTAAAGTGTTGTTATTGAAGTATATCCCCAAAGCTGCAGACCACAGGAGAGTTTAATTACTTATCCACAGATAAAGCAGATGTGATTAATGTTAAATATTCTTTAATGAACATTATAAATGTAAGCCAGCTTCATATTTGACTGGAGGCAGAGGAGTCAGTTACACTCAGGATGCCGGGGGCCTCTGGTTCTCATCCGGCTTCTTTAATTACACTGAGTCTTTTAATGCAGGGATTTGCATGCGAGTCCCCCATTTTACAAATTCAGCAGATTGTATCTCTGTAGACCATTTAAGAATTTTTCCAGACTGACAAAATAAATCAGGCTGTCAGTTTAAGCAAAAGAAAGTCATGTCTGGCTTCTGACAGCATTTCAACTTGAAACGTCTCAGTGAGGTGTGTGTAACTGCCAGGTCTCAAAAAAGCCAACCCCCAGTGCCCAGCACCCCCCCTCCCTACTCAAATACACATCCAGACAGACCAGGATTGTATCAAGGGGTGGGAAAAGGTCAAATCACAAGAACATTAATGTTCATTTTTCACAGTGTCAGCAAGCGCACCCATTACAAGGGACGTAACCTAAGAGAAAGTCACAGCAGTGGCTCAGGACACTTTACCACGGGAAAAGGTGGGTTGGGGACATGGGGTGGATCCTAATACAACAAAGGTGGAAATAATAAAATACAGGGAACAAATTAAGCCCAGAATGGTCTGACTCTCAAACACTTGCTTAAAAGGTATTCTCAGACATCTGAAAGACGTCAGAGCTGACGAACCAATGCCCCACCATGGGAAGGCCCCGGCACGTGTGCTACTGCGCTTAATTTACTTGAGACGTAGCTTCCCTTTGTATCTCCTATGCATTCCTCTCTCCGCCAACACATCTGAGAATTCTAAAGGATCTAGAAATTCTTTGTATAGGAAGTCCAAACAGTGACCTTAAACTCCTCTATAAGAAAGATACTTTGCCATAAAAGCCCAGCAGCCATGACATAAGGGCAATCGCTCTCACCATCGCCTGGGTCGATGATCTCCACCGTAGTCACCGTGGGGAACTCCAGGACTGCCAGCACTGGCTCAGAGAGAACCACGTGGAAGGTCTCCGAGCGCTCGTGCTCACCGTCACTCAGGATGCGCACTCTCCACGAGGCCCTGGTCTGGCCTGGATTGAACTGCACTTGTTTCTGAGCTTTACCCTTGAAGTCTCTGTCTTTTTCCGCAGTCCCGTCCCTCGTGCTGATACCTGCGGAAACAATGTATCTCAGTCCTTTGTGTCTAACTGGGACCATTCCGTCTCTTTCTTTGTCTCACTGCACGGCCTCCGTGCTGTCCTGCCTTACTTGCTAAGTGTCTTTGGGGAGACTAAAACAAAACAAAACTGTCTTGGAGTGCTCCCATAAGATCACTTTGAGTACATACAAATATATCATAGGCTGTTAATATTAAGATGAGGATGAAAGCAAAGGTTTCATTAAAAACATTTGTCTTATAGTCTTCAGAAAAACACCAGACAGACATACGCATCTGCTTCGGTAGCAGGTAGATCATGGCTTATATAATGACAAAGGATAAAGGGCCCATTACAAGAGTCACAACGCTGGGTCTCCTCGAGTTCTGTCGAGTTCCCATTTAGAGCTCCGTTCCTGGTGCACAGAGAGGGGTTGTCAACATTCCTTGGATCCATTACAATCACCCCAGCAAGAGCCGCAGAATCCTGCTAGTGGGCCTCTGCCAGCTGCTTGCTGCCTGTTTGGCTGCATTTTCTTGTATCAGCAAAACACTCTTTCCAGGAGATTCAAAGCACAGTTAAAACCAAACAGGAATTCATATCATACAGGGCATAAGCTCCAGTTTCAGCCATGTTTATCACAGAACAGCGAAGTCATCTACCTAATGAAACACAGGTTGCAATGCCAAATCCCCGTTGCTGCTACTGAAAACACACACAAGGGTTCACTCCGGTTATTAAATGAAGAGAAGACTTTCCTGTCCTCTCTTACATGGGAAAAAAAATAGTGCAGAGCTGAGGCAAATGCTCTCGCCTGAGGGAACGGGCTTTCATCCCTCTCAGACACCCAGCAGTAGGACAGAAACCGATTATTAGGTTAACCACCCTCAGGTTTATGAGACACTCTGGTGAGTTGGTTGGCAATATGGGCCCTGGGACTTGAATATTTGGGAATGTCACTTTTTCTCTCTTTACTTACCTGTAGGGTGGAAGATACAATGGTGTTTTTCTCGTGGGGTTAAGATCTGTAGGGCACTGGGGACTAGCCCCGGCACACGTCAGGACCCAATATGCATTAACAACCGCTAACAACCATTTTCATTTTGTAGGCCGTGGCCTAATGGAGCACCGCAGTCATGATTTGAGGTCTTGGGGGAGCTCGTGAGTGAAGGGTTACAAGAAGAGAGAAAAACTGAGGAACACTCAACAGACCTAATCAATGTTTGATACTAGTCGCAATGGATCCATGTGATGCACACACTATTATTAAACACAAATGTACACTTAGTTTATTAGAGGATTGTAAGAATTCGGTATAAATCACAGAGACATCAGGATGTCCAATTACTGCTGCAAAATGGAAGCAACTGAGATGACCAAGAAAAGGAATCGTGAGCTGGGCCGTGGTGACGCACGCCTTTAATCCCAGCACTTGGGAGGCATAGGCAGGCAAATTTCTGAGTTCGAGGCCAGTTTGGTCTACAGAGTGAGTTCCAGGACAGCTGGAGCTACACAGAGAAACCCTGTCTCGAAAATTTAAAAAAAAAAAAAAAAAGGAATCATGGTTCATAGATACAATGGAATTTCATTAGTTTGTAAGGAACAAAAGAATCAGGGCATTTACAGGGTAATGTGATGAACAGAACTGAAAATCACTATAGTGAGTGAAATAGACAAGACTCAGAAAAACAGCAGATGGGTATTCTTTAAATGTGAAATCTGTGTGTGTGTGTGTGTGTATGTGTGTGAGAGAGAGAGAGAGAGAGAGAGAGAGAGCAATGTGTGTGTATGTGTGAGCATGTGTGTGAATTTGTGTGTGTGGTATGTGTGTATGCAGGTATTTGTGATTGTGAGTGGACATGTGTGTGCATGTATGTATGTGTGTGAGTATGTGTGCAGGTGTGTGTGTATGTGATGGATGTGTCAGTGTATATGTGTGTAGCTGTGTGTACAATATGTGTGTATGTGTGTGTATGCATGTATATGTAACTGTGAGTATATGTGTGTTGAGGGTGCATGCATGTATATATGTGTGTATGTGTGCAGGTGTATGTGGATGTGCATGGATGTGTGTGTGTGTGTGTGTGTGTGTGTGTGTGTGTGAAAGGATAAAGGGCAGTGAGGGAAGAGAAAAGGAAGAGATCTTAAGGGGAGTGGAGGAAATGAAGGTACTAAAAGTTACATTACATTGGGGGTCAGGAGAGGGCAGTGGTGGAAGAGGATGAGCAAGACCAAAGCATGATGTGCCTGTGTGCAAATGCCATAGCAAAACCCAACACGTTATATGTCGGCATTGATGCCAGCACTTTGAATGTGTGGGCCGCACCTGGTGGTGTGGGGCTGGCTGGAGCAGGAGCAGGGGCAGGAGCAGGAGCAGGGGCAGGGGCAGGAGGAGGAGCAGGAGCAGGAGGAGGAGGAGGTGAAGGAGCAGGAGCAGGAGGAGGAGGAGGAGGAGAAGGAGCAGGAGCAGGAGGAGCAGGAGGAGGGGCAGGAGGAGAAGCAGGAGCAGGAGGAGGAGCAGGAGCAGGAGGAGCAGGAGGAGGAGCGGGAGCAGGAACAGGAGGAGGAACAGGAGGAGGAGGAGCAGGAGCAGGAGGAGGAGGAGGAGGAGCAGGAGCAGGAATAGGAGCAGGAGCAGGAGGAGGAGCAGGAGGAGGAGGAGCAGGAGGAGAAGCAGGAGAAGCAGGAGGAGGAGCAGGAGAAGCAGGAGGAGGAGCAGGAGCAGGAGGAGGAGGAGCAGGAGGAGCAGGAGGAGCAGGAGGAGCAGGAGCAGGAACAGGAGGAGGAGCAGGAGCAGGAGGAGGAGCAGAGAAGGAGGAGGAGGAGGAGCAGGAGCAGGTCGGTGGGATCAGGACTTCATAGGTTATATGCACCCCTGGGGCTGGCATAGCTCTGTTTCCTGGTCAACCACACTATGAACAGCCCTGTGTCCCGCTCCTGCTGACACAGTTGGAGGCGCCCCTCCCCCTTCCATTCACTACACCCTGGGGCAATCCTTTCTTCCCTTAAGTGACACATGTCAGGCATTCAGTGACTGCAGCACCAACGTGATTTCCCTTAGGGTTACTAAGATGAAGGCCATCTACAAGTGTCTACAAGTTCCCTGTAATTCTTGATTTAGTAATTGCACTCGGGTGATAGTCTGCAGAGTCCACAGTGGAAGCGCAGGTTGTGTGGGAGGAGCATCCCACCCCGGAGAGCTCTGTAAGTCTGCTTTGCTTTGAATTTGACCTGTTTCAGGTCCATCTTTGACAATGGCAGATGCAGGCACACGGGGTCTTTCTGGCTTCCTTCCACCCCAGTTTACTAAATAGCTGTGCGAGGTGAACCAAGGAGAGCTATGTAGCATTGCTAGGATAGTCACGCGCACAGGGAACAGTAGGTGGTCCAAACTTAGAAAAACGCATTAGTATTCTGCTGAAAAAAAAAAAAAAGAAACAAAACACAAAACAAAAATCGAAAACAAACCAAACAAAAGCAGCAGTGAGAAAAAAATTTCAGAATTTAGAAATCTATAAAATGCTTTTCAACTGTTAACTTTCTCAGTGTCATCCGTAGAAAAACCGTGAGCGCAAATCACATAGACTTGCCAGTGTGGGGACAAGTTGCAAGTGGATGAAAACATCGCTGGCGACTGCTGAGGTCTGCTGCCTTTGCCTGTTCTCAGGGCAACTTATCCTCCGTGTTTTCAGGCACAATGCATAGTTGGGCCTGACCCCTCGCTGACAGCAAACCTGGGCACATGCAGAGAGGGGAGCACGTGTAGAGAGAACAAGTCTAAACGGGAGGGTGTTGTGAACATCTGCTGCGCCAGAATCTTAAACAGAATGGAAACAGCAGTCCTGTGCAGGTGGAGCAAAGGAAGGACCGGGAGGTGCTGTCCCGGCTGCAGGCGGACCGGCCTCTTTTGAAGGTGAACAAAACAAGACATTTTATGTTCTTTTTGTTTTTTTTCTGTAGAGGGTTTCACCGTGTACCCCAGGCTGGTCTCCAACTCACAGAAATCTGCCTGCCTTTGCCTCCTGCGTGTACCGAAAGGGATGTGCCACCCGGCAGTAAAAACCCTATTTTTAAAGTAAAAAATAATTCATATCCAGAGTCCAAACATGCCGGGGAGAGCAGTGTGATTAGTGGAGGAACCTCTGTTGACAGGGACCTAATGTTCACGGGCGGACAGGCCGGTGCAATTTCTGAGTAGCAATTTCGGAGACAAAAATCCTTTTATTTCTGCCAGTGTGTTCCTAGCTTCATCACTGCCCTCCACAAAGCTCTTTTGTATTTACAGATTCTATTAAATGGGGAGTTTCTCTCTGTCTGTCTGTCTGTCTGTCTCTGTCTCTGTCTCTGTCTCTGTCTCTCTCTCTCTGTCTCTCTCTCTCTCTCTCTTTCTCTCTCTCTCTCTCTTTCCAGGGTTTCTCTGTATAGTCCTGGCTGTCCTGGAACTTACTCTGTAGAACAGGCTGGCCTCGAACTCAGAAATTCACCTGCCTCTGCCTCCCAAGTGCTGGGATTAAAGGCGTGCACCCCCACTGTCCAGATAGGGGTGTTTCTCAAAGTGACATCATTGCATCATGGAGGGGGTCTCAGAGCTGTACATCAACTATATATCTGCTCCATATCTTTCTGTATCTTATGGTTATAGGAAATGAAATGTGGACGTGAATCAAAGTTGAGGATAATTATTTGCTCTTGACTCTTGGTTTTATTAAATAAGGCAGAAGAAAATGACTAGGATTTAACATTTAACAAAGAAAACCCACAGAATAGACCTTTCATGTAATGTACCAGTCAGGAAGGAATTTATGGTGAAACACAGGGCCTTCAAACTCAGTACACAGGGTCTGATACCCAACAACTCATGGAATACATTTTGCTTATTTATTAAAGTAGCTGTCATAAGTATTTTACACCACTGTTTCAGATGACTTGTACCCTGGGGGTAAATTAGATGCATGTCAGCTTATTCTAATGCAGTGGCATTTGATTTTATTTTTAATTCACTGGTGATTATTTCCAATTTTGTGAATTTCTTTTATACCAGAGAAAGGTCACACTTATACACCTTGACATAAATCTGTTGATATGATCTGTCTGAAGCTAAAAATCAGATATCAACATCTCACTAAGATTTTAAGTTCACCTAAATTCGAGCTATAGTTTAATCACTAGAGGAAAATTATAAACACACGTGAGGTGCTAATTAAACTTACTTATAAATGAAGTTTCTCCCAAGTATCCTCTGCGTTTAAGAACAATATCTAGAAATTTGGAATCTTCGTTGATCAAGTAATACTCCTTTTCAAAGGAGATCCACGCCCAGTTCAGTCGAAAATGCTGGTTGGTTAACCTGTTTCCACCTGGAAGACAAAAAGTGTAAAACCTGACATTACTGCTTTCTTGAATGAATGGCCTTAAGAAGACACAAGCTCTGCAGCTTTGGAAAGAATACTGCTGGATTTAATATGCAACTCCAGGACACGTGCACGGAGGCGGAGCTAACCTCTCAATGACAGGGAGACATTGATGGATGAGATAGTCTTTGAGAAATCCCCCCCTCTTTCAGGACCGGGGTGGGTTGGAAAACAGAAAGAAGCATGTAGTATTCTGAAGTTAAAAAAAAATCATGAAACAAAGAGATGGAGTGGATCTGGGAAGAGTAAGGGGATGACGAATAAGATCAAAATACTTTGTGTGAATGTACTCTCTCAGTTAATAAAAATATATTATATATTGTACATTGTATATTGTATATTATATTACACATATATGATATATATATATTTAAAAAACCATTCACCACAAGGTGCCGCTGGAGAGCAGGGTTCGCTAGACAGAGGCCAGCAATGTTCTTAAACCACGCACAAAAACCTTCACAAATACCTCTTTCTGGTTCACAGAGCAATTGGGTGGAAGGCTTTAATTATAACCACTTAAAGAAAAACAAATATTCTTTCTCCACTCCCCTTCCACTAGACTCCACTCCAGTCCCGAGAGCAAACAGACAGCCCTTTTCATTGCCTTCCCCTCTCCTCCCACCTTCCCACCGAACAGGAGCTGCTGCCCCTAGGGAGAAAAGGAGCCCTGTGCTGGTGTCTCCAATGCGAGAGCTATTCTGTGGGGAGAAAGAAAGGAGTGTTATCAGCTGACCACTCCACACCTATCCCTTTGATCTGTGAGGTTCCTAAACAAAGGCATCACTAATTCCTTTTAAGTCTCTCTGGAAAAGAGAAAGGGGGTTGGAGGGCGGGGAAGCCTAAATCACAAACACAGCTAAGGGCTTAGTTTGAATTCTAGTTTCCTCTTTTGAGTTGACAACAAGAGAGCTACAGTAAAGAAACAGGCGAGGGAGAACTGTCAAGACTCCTGTTGACTGAGTGAAAATCTACGTGGGGAGAAGCCAGCGGGGAAGAAACACGTGGTCTGTTTCCTCTGAAATATTTAGAAGTGAAAACTACGGACACCTTATGTTTTTGGCGCACTGAGAACCAAAGGCAGCAGATCATGCAGCTGAGCCCGTGAAGGAATTGCTTCTCTCATGGTTGGACATTTACCTCACCTCAGCCTCTCCAAAACTTCCTCCACAATGCACACCAGAAGCAACAGGATGTTTTATTACCTGGCCCTGTGAGTCTTCCGTGGGAGTTATGCTCCCAAAGAAGCCAAAATAGATTTGTAAGGAAGCATAGATTATAATAGTTCCTATCATTGCTGCAGACCCCAAACACTCAAGGCTTACTGTTGTACCTCAAAGCACTACAAAGGCCTTCAGCCACTGCACTACCCTGCGGGACTGAAGCTAGAACTACTCGGTAGCACGTTTGCCTGGTGTGTCTTGGTGAATCCCCAGGACTGCCAAATGGTTGCATCCCACAAAAATCAATAAACAGCAAACTCTTATTGAAGTACTTAAAATTGCGATGCAGAAACGGCATGTGCTATGGACGCAGCTATGTAAAAATGTGCTGTACACACAAGGTTATTTCATGTTTCAAGTTGATGAGGCTATGGGCATCTCTGTCTTCTAGTTCTTTTCGAGTCTGCCTGTTATCTGTTCGTTTGTTAGTTTGGATTCTGAGACAGAGTCTTACTACACCATGCAAAGCAGCAGACTTTGAATTGGCAAGACTCTTACCTCAGTCTCATGAACACGGGTGAACACTGCCCCCCCCCATTCCTTTTTAAATTCATCATTTTTGTATTTATTTTAGTACTTTACGGGTCGTCTATAGGTGTTTTGTTTATAAATATGCATATGTTCATGGAACTGGAGTTAGAGGTGGTTGTGAGCTTCCATGTGGGCACTAGAAACACCACCAAGATCTGTTGCCATGCTACGGGGCCAAAGGATGAGGGCCAGTTGTTTGTATAGACCAAAGGAGTATGTGCTCTTATCATGATGGTTATCTCAGGCTCTGTTACAGCGGAGAAAACCTGATCTCCCCTAGTACATAGTTCATGAGTAGCTGGAAAAGAGGTGGAAGCCATAACTACCTGACTTAAGTAGTTCACATCTGTTCACGCCGGAATGTCACAGGGCGCCATCGCTTGCGGAGAGAAGCATCCAGCCACATCTAACCCCTCGTTGTTGTGTGTGTGTGAACTTGTGCAATGACCAAAATGAACCTGTAAGCACCACCTGCCCAGGCACCTTCCTGGAATGCTGGCAGTTGTCATTCTTGGAAAACAGCAAAGCCTCGTGGGAAAGTGTGGTGGCCTGTAGGGTTGTCCTTCTAAACCCTCGCGACACAGGCTGGGGGACATTCTCAGGAGGGAGATTCCGGGAAATGGCCCTGGCTAAAGTCCATCTCTTGGTCAGGATTTAATATTTAATAAAGCTTGCTTTGAATCTGACCCAGAATGGTAGAGTTGGTTTTCCTGGCGAATCCTAAGGATTGATACTTGGGGGCAGGCTTCACACGCTGTACCATCTGTCTACAAACCCTCACGCTTCTGCTCAGCTCAGAAGAAATGTCTACCTCTCCAAATCTCACAGCTTGATCCTCCTTCCTGAAACAGTCCAAGGAGCACTGATCTCTGCTCAATACTATGCATTGAAGAATACTGGGTGGTGGAGGTCTGTTCCACCCCTGAGTGAATCAGGACACCCCAGCAAAACTTAGCACTTGCTACGCCCTTTACTGGATTAGTTTTACTCTGCAATACCTTCCACCCAGTCTCATTTCCTTAATAGAGTGATTTTAATTTTTTTATTATTTTATCTAATTGTCTTCTGTCTCTTCCCACTCTAACCCTTGATCTAGAGAGCAGGCAGTTAATTTTGCTTATTGTTAGGAAAAACAAACAAATAAAGAAATTAAAAAAAACTCAAAAAGAACTCTCTTGTGTTGGTTAGAGGAAGTGCCTCATTTACAGGATCATATGAGTTTCTAAATAACGGTTACCTATCACTTTTAGTATTGAATCCCTTAATTTAGAAATATAGTTTTAAAAGAGAGATCTCAAACATCTTTCATTTTGGAAAAGGTACCACATTTTTTGTTTATCTATAGCTCTGAATTTCATATGGGTCAATGACTATGTTCACAGGTCCATTCAGCACTTTTGAGATTTCATTAAAAAACAAAAAAACAAAACAAACAGAAATACTATCACAAGCTTTGTGACACAAGGAGAGGAGGTTGGAGAGATGGTTCAGTGGTTAAGACTGCCGGTTGCTCTTCCAGAGGACCCAGGTTCAAGTCCCAGGAGCTACATGCAGCTCACAACTGTCTGTAACTACAGTTCCAGGGGATCTGACATCCTCACATAGACAGAGATACGCACCTGCAGGCAAGATACTAATGCACAGAGAATAAGAATAAAATCATTTTTAAAAAGGACAATGAGATTGCCCAGGTTAATTATCATAGTAATAAAGAATTTATCATTAAGCTGGAATTTAAATAGAGAACATGGCATCACGTATGCAAAACCTAAATTTAAATACCACCTGACTCCTCTGAACACATGAGTCATACTTAGGTTTAGAACTTGTAATATCTCAGCAGTCATTTACTGTGTAGGAAGATGCCAGGATTAAAGGAGCCATGCTTTGCTGACCTGTAAAATTGAACTGTGTTTTACCTAACCATTGGAAATTGACCTTGCTTATTTATCTAGCATGTAAATGCCTCTAACTTCGGTACACGTGAATAGTACACGGTCATCCTGAAGCTAGGGTTATATGACTGATTGTGAAATTTTACAAACTGGACAAACAATATTGACAAGGGGTTGGCTGCCTTTCTGAAGCAGATCCTGCCGACTCAGTGCCTGAGGAGCTGGAGACAAATTAAGGCCCCTGGCTTGTGCCATAAATCTATAGAACAGGTGCCTGACAGCTGATGACCACACTCCCAAAAGCTCCCAGAGCCTAACACCAAAGCTATTAAGGCTTGGATGAGAAGGCTCCCTTTGAACTTTTCCAGCTGGCATGTAGGCTTCTGCAATTTTCCCTTTCAGTTCAAACTCAATAGTTACTTTAGAATAACAAAGAATCCCGGATCTTCAATGACTCCTCCCTAGAAACACTGGGTTTCCTGATTTCCCTTAAGACAAAGCACACTTACTAACCACAACACAGCTTGCAGCAACCCTGACTTGTGCTGGTGAGGGTGATTGCCCAAACATTTATATTTAATAAAGAATCTATCCTTAGACAAAAGTTAGTTAAAGGAAAAAATATTATTTTAACATAAGTTTCAGTTTCCAAGAACAAAGTTGCATCTGGAGATTTCTCTAGAGGTCAAATGTCTATCTATAACGAAATAAAAGCAAATTTGGACTTAACCTTTTAAACCCAAAGATGGAGATAGATATTTAAGGCCTGGGGATGTAGGTCAATGATAGAATGATCACCTAGAAACAAGTATTTATACTGGAAAACATTAAGGGACCATTATCTGGTTTATAGGCATAGTTGTATATTTTGATTTGTAGGAGATTTTTAGAAATTTGGTTCTTTAAAAGCAGGTCGGATTCAGTCACCATCAAGACTGGAGTTTGTGATTAATGGTTGTGCTTCTGGGAGGTGGTGGGTTCCAGCTGTGCTTCTGGGAGGTGGTGGGTTCCAGCTGTGCTCATGTAAAGCATGCATTCCCCTGACATGTCTGTGACAAGATTCATCTCTAACTTTGCGCTGGCCTTGGGCTCTTCATAGAAGAAACTGTTGGCTTACAGAATGAGATGCCCTTACTTGTAAAGTCAGGCTGGTTTTACTGTTTACTGGATACTGCCTGGGACAGAACATGAGCCAGCCTGGGTTTCTGGATCCTAGGAGTTGGCCTTCGACTCTGGGGTGTCCTGCTTGCGGAGGGACAAAGCACACCAACACTGTAAAGTACCTTGAGGCGCTGCCCTGTAGTTGAGGGGTGCGTGCAGGAGAGGGGTTACCTCATCTAGAGGGTCAGAGACAACACAAGGAAGAGCCAGTGGTTAAACAGACCTTGAGTTCAGTGGTTTTTGGACATTCAGGATGACAGAGAGGAAGGTGCTTCCATATGAGAAATCGAGGAAAAAGAACTTCAACCAATTCAGCTTTGTGGGAGCTTAGGGAATTTGCTAAACACTAATTTTTACTGTTTTTGCTATTTAAGTCACTGAATAAAGCTGACACTGTAGATGAGGTTTACCCAAAATTTGACTTAAGGGCAGGAGGGGTTGGTTGATCCTGAGGTGACAAAGACACACAGACACGAACATCTTAGACTCTGACGCCTCTGTGACCAATGCGAGGCGGACCAAGAGATGCCTGAACGTCTTATTATTTTACAGATGACTTAATACATTGAACACTATTTTAGCTTAATTAATTTGTGTATTTCAATGAAAGATATTGAAATTACTGATACATACAACAGTTGATCATTAATGCATCATTTTCTTCTTTTATTCTGTGTAGCCTCACCCCTACCTGCAGTGCCTTATATATTGCATGTAAGAGGCCATACGGAACAAAGGGGTTCAGATCCACAGGAGAAGACCTTGTAGAGAAAGTGAGGAAAAGAAGTAGAGGAGCCCAGGACACACACACACACACACACACACACACACACACCTTCAGGAAAGGGTAAACAAGTGTACCCTTCATAGCAAAGGGAGCGCTGGAGACACCACATCTTTAGAGCTACCTCATGAGCAAGACTGCGTGCAGCTTAAGAATGGCTTAGCTCACACTCTGTTCTCCTTAGAAAATATTTTATTATTTATTCTGCGTGTGCACATGAAACAGACTGAGTGCAGAGGCCAGAGGCCAGCTTGTAGAAGTTGGTACAGTTCTCTTCCATAGCCACGTGGGTTCTGGGGATGGTACTGAGGTTGTCAGAGTTGGCAGTCAGCATGTACGCCTTGTGCCTGGTGAGCCATCTCGGCCACCCCACTCTTGATTCTTACGTGGATACTGCCAGTAAGTAGTTGCCAGGCAATGCGCGGATGAGACTGAAACCAATCCCTGTATAGCCCTTAGAAGCCAAGGGTACCAGTCCACAGTGTGTCTTGAAGATCATCCCTTTGGAAGGTGCTTCCTCACACACACTGCCACAAATGCCGTATGATCATGTAATGTCGGAAGCTCTAAAGGATTAAACACGTGTTCACGGGCTGCAGCAAACATTGGGATATACCCCACCCACACGAGTCGTCCATCCCGGATTTGCAAATTCATCTACTCGCAACAACTTATCTGTGGCTCCTGAAATCAATAGAAGGCATTTCAGCGGGCAGGCTTGGGGGAGGTCAAGGGGTGCTGAAGTACATCACGTGATACTCTACCTCCTCACAGCTCTCAATCCAAGGATGGACCAGTTCACAGTCTGTATAGTGGTACGTCTTCACTGACAGCTTCATTGTTCAAAATGTCCCCAAATCACAGTGCTACAATGCTATTATTCATAAGCCCAAGAAAGCTATCGTGTACTTTATACCGAATGTATGTGTGTCAGTTAAGTTTTGAGCTCATCTCAAAGTCACGATCCTTTGGGTGTGGGCACAATGCTGGTGCCCAGTTCTCATCAAACAAGGTGTCGTTGAATAGATGTACAAATAAGAAGAGCTATAGGCTGATGGAATGAACTTAGAAAGCCTAGCCCTATATTTCTTCTAGGGACAATCATCCAGTTTTTGCTGATTAGAATTCACAGCGATTTGCTATAACGGAATACAGCAGATATTGAAAATCACCTTGTTTGTTCAGTACAAATCGCAAGTTACTCTTCTGAGACATGAAATAGTTCATCACAGAACCAATCTCCTCCGTGGCTTCCGGTGAGGAGTGTGAACTGACAGGAACTGCTGTACTCCCTGATAGGAAGCCCCTGCCTCCCTGACCGTCCGCACTGGGATCCTGACATCACTGTGGCTCATAGAAGGGTGTTCTACCTCCAGCACAACTGTCTGTCTTAAGCCAAAGGTGGACAGACAGAGCCCACAGCGTTATTATGAACATTATCATTATTAAGTTATGCTGAGTACGGCCTCCCAGCTGTCCACATTTCTCCCCAGGCACTTGCAGGGTGCTCAAGTCTGCACAGAGTTTGGCCAGTTTACCCCATTCGGTGGCACGCTGCAGCCCCACAAGCCAGGGATTTCTACATTCTGTGGATGAGGTCAGCAGGAGTCGATTTAATACCGACAGCCAGTGTATTCTTTCCTGTTCTTCCTCTGAGTCATATGAAAAGTTCATTCAGGTCAACGCTGAATTTCAGGCCATGCTGGCATCGTCTTTGTAATCTGCTCAAAATAATGAATTCATAAACTGATGTCCTGGGATAGAAGTAACAGGGTCTGAGTGAGCATCTTTCTACTGTCTGCAAAGACCCGGAGCTAATGGACCGTGAGGCGGCGCTGGTTTGGGCAGTGGGAACTTGTAAATATCGCAGATGGAATTGCAAGAGAGAAAGAAAGAAAGAAAGAAAGAAAGAAAGAAAGAAAGAAAGAAAGGGAAGAAGGAAGGAAGGAAGGAAGGGAAAGAGAGAGAGAAAGAAAAGAGAAAGAGAGAGAGAAAGAAAAAGAGAGGAAGAGAGAGGAAGAAAGAAAGAGAAAGAAAGAAAGAAAAGAGAGAGAATGAAAAGAGAGAAAGAGAGAAAGAAAGAGAGAAAGAGAGATAGAAAGAAAGAAAGAAAGAAAGAAAGAAAGAAAGAAAAAGAGAGAAAGAAAGAGAAAGAAAGAGAGAAAGAAAGAAAGAAAGGGAAGAAGGAAGGAAGGAAGGTAAAGAGAGAGAGAAAGAAAAGAGAAAGAGAGAGAGAGAAAGAAAAGGAGAGGAAGAGAGAGGAAGAAAGAAAGAGAAAGAAAGAAAAGAGAGAGAATGAAAAGAGAGAAAGAAAGAGAGAAAGAAAGAAAGAAAGAAAGAAAGAAAGAAAGAAAGAAAGAAAGAAAAAGACAAAGACCACAAGTGCTCAGAGTCTCTAATTTCAGGAAGGGCTTTGGAGGCTGCTCAAAGCCGGGCTGAGGGGAGGTAATTGCCTCTGATGGAGGGAGGAACCACGGGCCACAGCTGGCTGGGAGCGTCAAGTTGGAGCCTGCAGGGCCCCTTCCAGTCTCTAAGCACAGCCCCTTCCCCCAAGCCTCAGCTCCCCCAAACAAACAAGGAATTAAAATACAAAGGAATGTGCTCATTTTCCTCCTTGCAACAACAGCAACAAAAGGAAGAACCCTGTTTTCTTCTGGTGCCCTAGGGTTTGAGAGCCTCTGTCCCATGTCACCTCCCGAGTGGAACTCAAGCCTTCCCTGAAATGCACACCCAGGATGAGGAATTCCGGGGCGCATCCACCCGAATGTGCACCCGAAAGCGGCCAAGGACAAGCTAAACACAAGGCATTGCAAGGCGAACCCTCGTCCACTAGTTCAGGAGCGTTTGCAGCCTCGAGACTACCTTAGTTATTTTAATTGTGCTCACGCCAGCGACTAAGGATTTTTTTCTTTTAAGTTTGCTGATCAGACAGTAAATTATAAAAGTAATTATGTTGATGAACGATACAAATACAGACATCAGATATTATAGAGTAGGGATAAATGACAGGCAATTTCTGCTCACTTGCTATTTTACCAAGCTCCGGAGAGGTGTGGTTTCAATGAATTTCAAAGCAGCTATGCAATTGTTGAAGGTAGATACGTTACCTGGTGGTTTGAGCGGTGCTTTCATAGGCTTACCTATGGAAGCATTTCAGATGGCAAATCTAAAAGTATTAATGTATACATGTGTATATTTCTAACTTTGAGGAGGTCTTACTTTTGTCTCTTTTCAAAACCTAGAATTAATTTGCTATCGTCTTCCCTACTTCCGAGAGAAATAAAAATGTAAGCAAACAAACATTTTCATAGAAGCCCTGACTTGGCTTTTACAACAAAATTAAGGAAGATCCACACCCTTAGTCACCCGCTGGGGAAAGGAAAAAAAAAAAAAAAAACTCCAAAAGCAAGCACCTGGTGCGGGTGGCAAGATTTCACACAAGCCCTGCCCGAAGCTACAAATCAATTTATTAGATCTCTGGCAACGTGTTCTTAAAATAAACTCTAGAGCCTCCGGGCCTCTGTTCAACCCAAAGCCCAATTCCTTGTGTGGCGCCAGAGCCAGACAGCTCCCCCACCCCAACGAGGGGGGAGGGGGCGGGAGAGGGCGTGGCCCACCACCTCCAGGAGCCACAGGTTTAGAGCTTCAAACTTGATTTCCTAGTGAGGGGAGGCTTCAAATTACCATCAACGTGACAGAACCACACACACCACTGTGAGGTGTGGCCGGGCTGCCCACAGGCATTATGACCCAACTATGTTTTGCTACTGTGTTGTAAAAGTGGGAGAATTGTGCGCTGGGTAACCTCACTGTTAAAAGGGAAACAGACAAACCTTCCACTTCCCTTCTTCCATCAATTTCCACGGTGAGGATGGAAGGTTTGGCTGAGATGGAGCAGAAAAAGTCGTTCTTCAATCAAAACACACTTGCTGGGTCTCAGTTTATAGAATGAACTGAAAGGAGCCTTCTCAGGGGTCGTTACTGTTTAAGTTGTTGGTGGTGCGGACTGAAAACCGGAGTGGTTCACCTGTTCTCAGCTCTGGTTACTGGGCAGAACATTTAAGATTCTGAAGTTTGGGGTGGGCGGGGTCTCTCTTTTATCAAATTGTAATGATTCAGTCATAGTAGCTGTACAGATGGATGGACAGCACTGGATCCCTGCATACACGGCTGCCTCTCCCCACCCCCACTCCTGTCGTCCATCTCCAGGGTCATCTTCAATCCTCTCTCCCTGGTGCCCCGCTTCCTTCCCCCTAACGGTCCGGCTTCTGTTTCCAGACTTTTTTTTTTTCTCTTTTAAGTTGTAAACGTTACGTTTCTATAATTAAAAAGAAAATAATGTCTGGAATCACGCATGGCTATCCGGCTGGTGCATCTGTGGGAATTAACGCAGCCTTGCCTGTGACTTCTGAGGAAGGAGAGATAGAAGGAAGGAATGACTCCAGTCAGGACAGAGACAGAGACCCTGGGCTACAGGGCTACAAGGTCACAGGTCAGTACCTTGTTCCCTTTCATTTATTTCAGATTAGCTGTGCAAAGGGAGCCTGGCCGCTTAACCCGCAGGAGTATTTAATTAGTCAGACCTTTGGTAACTGGTCTGATCCTGTCAGGGCTAGGCAAGCAGTACAATGGAGTCCTCTCGGTGACGTATTTTCTACTGCCCACTCCTGCTTAGCTGATGGCTTACAGATTTAGCTGGGAAGAGGAGGGGGAGGGGAAAGAGGCTGGAAGAAAGAGAAGAAAGGAGAGGGAGAGAAAGAAGTAGGAGGGGAAGAAATGGAAGTAACCTATTTATCCTCTACTCAGTTAACAAGTGGCGGATGTCTACACTTCAGGGACATGCATGTTTTAGGAGGGGCACTGCTGTCTTTCTAAACACCAAGATTTAGTGTTGTATTTGAAAAATAACTTACAGCTTGAATCCAATTGCTTTCATGATTAAAAACAAATTTCCAGTTAGAAAAAGGTTTTATACGTATTTCTACCACTCTTGGTTGTTAAGGAACTATGTCTAATACAGGGAAAAATGTATTATTACCAATAAGAAGTAGTACCAGGCCAGGCGGTGGTGGCGCACACCTTTAATCCCAGCACTTGGGAGGCAGAGGCAGGCAGATTTCTGAGTTTGAGGCCAGCCTGGTCTACAGAGTGATTTCCAGGACAGCCAGGGCTACACAGAGAAACCCTGTCTTGAAAAACCAAAAAAAAAAAAAAAAAAAAAGAAAGAAAGAAAAAAAGAAGTAGTACCAGGCTAGCCATGATAAAGCATCCGTATAAATCATCAATGAAATTCTGGGATAAAAATTAGACGTCGTCAACAAACCACGAGACTAATTTCCGTAAGTGTTACGATAACGTGGTGACAGGCTGAGCTCTCCGGCTGCAGGTCCCAGTGTTCTTTGTTCTGTGTTCTCTAGGCTTTGCTAAGTCATGTTCACAGTTCTTGGGGTGTGGTGCTGTCTCAGCCCTTTAGAAAGCACTGCTAAGGAACGCAGCCTAAGCATCCATTGATCTGAGCAGTCAAAGGAAACCGATTAGACTTCCCGGGCAATTCTGACTTTGGCGTCCACTTGGTAGAAAATGAAAGTCAGTTGACAAAATGGTCTCTCTGGCCAAATTAAGCCACATTTTTCTCTACTCGCCATGCAGGCGGCACGTGGTGAACCTACTGATGGTTTGAAACAACAGACAGCACAGAATTCCTTGATGTTCCAGGCAGGCACTTTTAAAAAGGCATACTTCAAAAGCAAACACAATGTCTTTAATATAGTCAAACCTAGTGCTCTCTGAATGGTTTTTTGCTGCTGGGGAACACTTTAGCAACATCTAGAGACTTTGTGTATGTGCTCTTAATCGTGTGCCCACGAGCATGTGAGTGTACATGTATACATGCACATGTGTCTCTGTACACACAGAAGAGTCAAGTTTCCCTTGATTGCTCACAACCCACCTTACCTCATGAGGCTGTTCCCTCACTGAGCCGGGAGCTCACGGCTTAGCTGGCTGACCAATGAGTTCCTGAGACTGCCCTGTCACGAACCCATCACCTATACCACAGGGACCATCAAACCTGATTGTATGGGGTGCTGGGGGTTCAGGTCTCCATGTCTGTGCCACTCTACTGAGTGAGACCTCCCCAGCCCCTTAGACATCTCCCCAGCCCCTTAGATGAGGTCATCTGAGTTGTCATAACTGGAAAGGAGAAGGAAGGGAAGGAGACAAGAGATCTGGCATCTTCGGGAGTTCTGGGGTCTTACTGTTGTGATCATAAAAAGAGAAAGTGGCGTAAGAATATGTTCTATGGGCGTGTGGGGGGAAGGGTGTGATGGTTTGTATATAATTGACCCAGGAAGTGACCTCATTAGGAGGTGTGGCCTTGTTGGAGTAGGTGTGTCACTGTGGGTGTGGGCTTAAGACCCTCACCCTGGCTGCCTGGAAGTCAGTCTTCCACTAGCAGCCTTCAGATGAAGATGTAGAACTCTCAGCTCCTCCTGCACCATGCCTGCCTGGATGCTGCCATGTTCTGCCTTGATGACAATGGACTGAACCTCTGAGCCTGTAAGCCAGCCCCAATTAAATGTTGTCTTTTATAAAACTTGCATTGGTCATGGTGTCTGTTCACAGCAATAAAACCCTAACTAAGACAAAGGGGGTGCCTCAGTGGGCCCGTGCAGAGGCATCCCTTCCCCCTGAGGGACCAGCCACACATATAGTATAGTATAGTATAGTATAGTATAGTATAGTATAGTATAGCATTTATTTAGGGCATGGGGAGGGGAGTTAAGGGGGTAGTAGAGGCAGAGAAAAGGAGAAAGTAGAGAAGTAGAAGCCAGCCATGACCACATGGAGAGAGGGGGGAAGGGAAGGGGGGAGGGAAGAGCCCAAGAGGGCAAGAGAAGGGGAAAGAGAAGAGAGAGTAAGAGAGAGAGGAGGGGCAAGAAGCCCCTTTTATAGTGGGCCAGGCCTACCTGGCTGTTGCCAGGTAACTGTGGGGCGGAGCTTAGACAGAATCCTAACTCAGGACAGACAGATCCTATCCTATATTCATTCATACACAAAGACTTAGAACTATCTGGCCCTAGAGCCTAGAAAGAAGGCTCAGCGGTAATGAGCACTGGTTGCTTTTCCAGAGGACCTGAGGTCATATCAGATGGCTCACAACCATTTTTAACTCCAGTGCTCAGGGATCAGACACCTCTGACCCTCTGAGGTCTGAGGGCACCTGAACTCACACATGTATCCACATTCATTCACACAAATTTAAAATAATAAAAACATGTAATAGATCAATTATCTGGCACCAAACATCAACATGGCTAACGTGAAGAAGTCTTGGTCAAGGAAAGCCCTGGGGCTGCCTGTCCTAGGCAAGCCCATGTGTTCTTCCCGTGTCTTCACTATGTGGGAGGGATGGCGTGAGGGCCCTCTCTCACGGAACTGCTCAGAGCTTCCCCCACTGAAGCAGCTACACTCCCAGCAAACGTGTTTATTTTCTTGCTTCAGGAAATAATGGAGCTGGTAGTTTTCCCAATAAGTTAAAATTGATAGCTAGTCCCAGAGGACATGTGGGAGGCAGGGAGGACTTTAGAAGTTCACTGAGCCCAAGAAAAATTCTACACATGGGTTAGGTTTTAGTTCCATTCTAGATCTTCCAGTAGATGAGGTTTTACCTGAGTACCTGAGAGTTTGAAAGCACGAAGGCAGGAGAAAAGGACTTCTGAAGTCAGTGTGGATAGACACGGCTGCGTATCGGACACATGCTATCCAGCTTTCTAGGACTTCCTGTAGCCAAAAGGGTAAATACTGCCTACTCAATGCATGCATGCACTTGAGTGTACACACACATACACACACATTCACGTTCACACATATACACTCATTTACACACATACATGCTCACATGCAGGCACTCAGACATGCTTACACACAGCCACTACATGCACATTCTCATTTTTCCTAGATGGCTCGGCAGTGAAGATGCTGCCTGCTCTTGCAGATGATCTAACACCCACCCTCATGGCAGCTAACAACTATCTGTAACTCCGGTTGCAGGGGGATCACACACACACACACACACACACACACACACACACACAGGCAAAACATCCAACCACAGAAAAACAAACAAAAGCATAGAACACACAGTGCCCTGTACGGGAGCTTTCAGTGATATGAAGGGGCCATTTTTTTTTTTTAATTTTGGAATCCATATTTCCTGGCCCTTAACTCACATTGTGTGTGTGTGTGTGTGTATGTTTATGTGTGTGTCTGTGTGTATATGTGTGTATGTGTATGTGTGTTTATGTGTGTGTCTATGTGTCTGTGTGTGTGTCTGTATGTGTCTGTGTGTGTCTGTGTGCATGTGTGTGTATGTATATGTGTGTATATGTGTCTGTGTGTGTCTGTGTCTGTGTGTATATGTGTGTTTATGTGTCTGTGTGTCTGTGTGTGTATGTGTCTGTGTGTCTGTGTATGTGTGTTTATGTGTCTGTTTTGTATGTGTATGTATGTATGTGTGTATGTATATTTGTGTGTGTATCTGTGTGTCTGTGTGTATATATGTATGTGTGTGTATATATGTGTATGTGTAGATATGTGTGTTTATGTGTGTGTTTATGTGTGTGTATGTATATGTGTGTGTTTATGTGTGTGTATGTGTGTGTATG
The DNA here is from genome assembly GCA_964023405.1 of Apodemus agrarius. Lineage (NCBI taxonomy): Eukaryota > Metazoa > Chordata > Mammalia > Rodentia > Muridae > Apodemus > Apodemus agrarius. Next base: position 114,697,756 of record OZ030007.1, on the reverse strand, counting down.
TATATGTGTGTATGTATATGTGTGTGTGTGTGTGTGTGTATTGGAGGTGTTGTCTCCCTCTCCCCCCTCCCTGCTTTGACGAGGAGGGATATACACAGCATTGAACTGTATAAATGGAGTCTACTGAGGAAATACCCGGGGGCTCTGAGACTGTGCCTTGAAGGCCTACAAGGAAGGAGTCGCATTTGCTAAGTGGTCAGTAACAGCTCCAATCAGTGCCCCTTGGCACACTGACTTCAGTATGGACACGGCCAGGGCAGAGGGTCCTGCGTTATCTGTCACGCCCCTTTCACATGTCACATTTGACACCAACAGGTAGGATTGAATTTCATAATTTTCAGGACCAAAATCCAATACAATCAATTAATATCTTTCTTTATCACAGATACACACATTCTTGCTCTGGCTGTGTGGTGGCTAATCCCGACTGTCAACTCGATAGGATTCGGAATCACGGAGGAGACAAACTCTTGGCAAGTCTGTGAGGGCTTATCTAGATGGGGTTAACTGAGGTGGGACGAGCCGGCCAACTGTGGGTGGCACCGGCCCGGGGTGGGCTCCTGTACTGAGTCAGAAGGAGGAGGGAAGCGGAGTCCAGCCAGGGAGAACCCTGTGCTTCCTGACTGCGGACGCAACGTGACCCCCCTCTCCTAGGTTACTTCCCGCTGGGTATTTAACACAGCAAGGAGAAAAGCAACTAAGACTGGCTGCTTCTAAGTTCTAATCCAAATGGCAAATTAAATATTCTCATAGGTAGGGTGCCAGGGAAGTATGCCGACTGCTGGCATACTTGTCCCATAGAGGCCACACCGAGTACCGGAAACACACACTTTGACTTTTGTGACTTAACAGTAGAATGTTCCTCTTTCTAAATTATTATAAATCAAAATTGGGACTGGTTTTCAATGGAGACAGAGATCAGGATTTCCTCCAGCATAAAGACAAAACAAAAACAAAGACAGCCAAAGCTGCCACAGTGGACAGCAAGCCGCGTTAGCACCTGGTTTTCAGGTCAATCTTAAATGCCCTCGCCATGGACATTTGAACCCCGTGATCTCTCCTAACCAGGGAAAGGATTTGCAGGCTTACTAAAAGAATGTTTCTGCAACAAGAAAACCACTGGTGCAGGAAGCGTGAGCTAAGCCGGGTCCTGGAAAGAGGATAGAACACTGATTAACAGACACGGATTCTCAAAGCCCAGGGACGGCAGGCCTGGACTCATGTCTCACTGATTAGCTACTGCCTCGCAGGAGAATGGCCACAAACAACTTTGTGCCTAGCTTCTCTTCTGAAAGATTTCTTTATTTTTATTGTGTGTGTGTGTGTGTGTGTGTGTGTGTGTGTGTGTGAAAGAGAGAGAGAGAGAGAGAGAGAGAGAGAGAGAGAGAGAGAGAGAGAGAAAACACACCTGTATGCTTATGTGTACCTGTGTACCACATGCTTGTAATTCCTGTAGAGGCCAGAAGAGGACGTCAGGTCCCCTGAAACTGGAGTTACAGATGGTTGTGAGCTCCAGGGTAGGTGCTGAGAACTGAACCAGGTACCACTGAGCCCTGCCCTATTCAGCTCCAGGTACCCATTAATTTTAGAGGAAACAGAAATGACATTTCAATTCATATCTCAGCTGGATTTGTAATGATTTTGTTCGGTTTCAGATGCAGGTACAAGGGGCTGAGGCGCATATTTTACACACCAAAGCAGACCTGGCCTCCAGGTTCTCCCAGCATCCTTCAGGCCCTACCTGTTACAAGGCGTGACTGACATACCCATCTCTCTACCCTGAACTTTCTAGCCCAGGGACTGGGCTGTCCTTCCCAGAAGCTCTTTGCTATATAACCCAGACATTCTGGGTTCTCTCCTCCTCCTCCTCCTCTTCTTCTTCTTCCTCTTCCTCCTCCTCCTCCTCCTCCTCCTCTTCCTCCTCTTTTCCTCCTCTTCCTCCTCCTCCTCTTCCTCATCCTCCTCTTCTTCCTCCTCCTCTTTCTCTTCCTCTTCTTCTTCCTTCTTCTCCTTCTCCTCCTCCTTCTTCCTTCTTTCCTTGAGTACTCTTTCTCTTTTTCTCTTCCCCCTCTCTTCTTTCTCCCTCCCCACAGTGACTTCTATGGTCCCCTTCCTTGGGGCCAGTCAACTCAGCTGCCTAAGAGCACCTTTCCAATAAACCCGTGTTTATATAAATTTTAATCTGGTTATTTTACTGGTGGAGAAAAAAAACTTATCAGTGTTGACTAGTTGTGCTGGGAAATGCCTGTGGTTATTGAAAGACTCAAACACATATTAAAATAAAATCATGAATTAATCCTACTTTTATGTTACAGCTATGTACAAAGATTCATGTGTGTATTATACATGTGTATGTGTGTCTGGCACTTTAGGGCAATATATGTATAAGATGCATGTATAGGGCAATAGATACGTATGTAAAACGTACACGTAGGATAATACACACACACACACACACACACACACACACACACACAGAGGTATAATGTTCAACTTTAGACCCCCAAGAAACTGAAACTAATAGTTGCCTAAGAGACAACATACACTCAGAAATCAATGCCCTTGAGAAAACAGTACAGAATTTAGGAAGTTCGAGATTCATAGGAATCTGTATGGTGTGGTGTTGGGCATCATGAGCTTAGCTCAACGCCCCCAGCTGAGCTGTTTGCACAGGTTTCCTGAGAGCAGAACATCTTGCGGCTTAGCTTGATTCCTGTTTTCCCGCCCGGTGTGGTAGGGGCTTCCCAGGTGCCTGACCTCTGGCTATGATTGTTTTCTCCTGTTGTTGTTCACCTGGCTTCAAGTATAAATTGCTGGTCCCTCAGAAAAGCTTCAGCATTCTCCTTACTGAATGACCCGAGACTGTGTCTTCTGTCAATCCCCCAGGCCTACACCTGATACTTGGTACCGTGGCAGCGCGGGAGCTGTCAGTGTGTTTCTTATGTTATTGTTGGCAAAGAAAATCGCTATGACCCTGTATCGTTTTCTTGGGATGTGGGGTCAGGTGGGTGGCAGCTGGGACCCGGGGCTTTGGTGGAATCTATGCTTGCTGGGGTAAGAAGGTGCCTCAGTTGAGCTGCCCTCGCTTGCAGGCAGGGGCTGAGTCAAGAGATTCCCTTGTGAATAGTGTGTGTGGGGGGGGGGGGCGGCGGGGGATGAGGCAGAGAAAAGCAGGGTCAGAGCCTCTCTGCTGCTGGGACCGTCTACCACATCACTCCTCACTACTGGGGGACACTAGCAATGACATCCTCTTATTCGTGTTCCCCCAAAAAGAACCAGTAATAAACGAGCAAGCTTCTGAACAGACATCATGACTCAAGCTTTCCTAAACACTTAGTGCAGCATACAAGAGCATACAAGAGTACAGTTACCTTAAAACGTGATAACATACAAGGGCAGCCCTTTGCAATTAACATTTTAATTATCTGCAGTAGACGTTGGTGCCCCGAGCACCAACCAGAGTCTACTTCTGTCTTCTCTCACCACGGAGGGTGTTGCAATGAAGCCGAGAACAGAACATAGAATGAGCCTCTTGTTTCTTTATGAGGAAGAGTGATTGGAAACAGGAACTGAAGATTCCTTCTGTTTTGCTCTTGAGTAGGGCCGAACGCATGATCACTGGGTTTGTCTCTTGGCTTCAGTTAATAGTCTCAATAAACAATTAAGCTTTAGTTTATTCTGGAGCCACGGCTCCCGAGTCCTCACATTGCTAAGGCTCCATTGCGAAGCGTGAATGTTTAAAATCCGGCTGGCTCTAACCCTCACTCGTCTCATCTCATCCTTCACGCAGACATCTTTAATGTTTATGAGATTCAGTCACATAGCTCCAGGCCAGGAAAATACGATGCATAATGAAATGTCCTTTTAAGTAATATTTATAGACTCAATATCTGAGCAAACTTATTCATACCATGACAACTGGACCCGCTTGTATAAAAGCACTGGTAAAGACCCCAGAATAGGTGATTATAGCACAACCCGAGTGCTCTGTTAGCATGTGTGAGACAGGTCCATTGTGGTTCTTCATGGTTATTTTCTCTTTGGCTGCCCACCAGATGCAGTTACTAGAAGGAAGAAGGGGTGACGCTCTGCCTTACTTTTGTGTTTGTTGTCTGTTGCTGTGACAAAATACCAAATCAGCTGACAGGAGGAAAGACTTTATTTTGGCTCATGGTTTTAGGGGATTCAGATCATGGCCGAGAAGCAGAAGAAAATGAAAGAGAAAGGAAAGAGTCTAACTGTGGTCCCTAGCGTCCACGCTGAATGATTCCCAACTGCCTTGAACTGCAGCTCCAAGGGATTCATCGCCCTCTTCTGGCCTCTGTGGGCACCTGCACTTGCATGCACATATGCCCTCACAGACACATAAGTATTCTTAATCACGTATAATTAAAAGTAAGTCTTTTAAAGTTTTCATTTTTAAAAAATATCTGTCTTAGTTAGGGTTACTACCGCTGTGAAGAAACACCACGACCAAAGAAACCTGGGTTGGAAAGGGTTTATTCAGTTTATGCCACCACGCTGCATTTCATCATCAAAGGAAGTTGGCACAGGACCTTATACTGGACAGGGACCTGGAGGCAGGAATTGATGCAGAAGCCATGGAGGGGCGCTGCTGACTGGCTTGTTTCTCATGGCTTGCTCAGCCTGCTTTCTTGGACAACCCAGGACCAGCAGCTTAGTAATGGAGACACCCACAATGGGTTGGGACCTTCCATTTCAAACACTGATTGAGAAAAGGACCTAAACGCTTGCCTATAGCCTGATCTTTTTTTTTTTTTTTTTTTTTTTTTTTTTAGGATGTGGAGAAAGAGGAACACTCCTCCACTGTTGGTGGGATTGCAAAATGGTAAAACCGCTCTGGAAATCAGTTTGGCGGTTCCTCAGAAAATTGGGCATGTCACTTCCAGAGGACCCTGGCATACCACTCCTGGGCATATACCCAGAGGATTCCCCTGCATACAATAAAGACACATGCTCCACTATGTTTATAGCAGCCTTGTTTATAACAGCCAGAAACTGGAAGGAGCCCAAATATCCCTCAAAGAAAGAATGGATACAGAAAATGTGGTATATTTATACAATGGAGTACTACTCAGCAATTAAAAATAATGAATTCATGCAATTTGTAGGTAAATGGTTAGATCTGGAAAATATCATCCTAAGTGAGTTAACCCAATCACAAAAGAATACACATGAAATGCAATCAATGATAAGTGGATATTAATGAGCCCAGAAGCCCTAAATACTCAAGGCACAATTAGCAAGTCAAATGGTTCCCAAGAAGAAGAAAGGAGAGGACCCTGGGCCTGAAAAGATTGGATCCAGTTTTGTAGACCCAGAACAGAGAAATCGTGGGGGTGGGGTGGGGTGGGGATGATTGGGGAATAGTTGGGGGGGGGAGAGGAATTATGGGACGTATGGTGGGAGGGAACTGGGAAAGGGGAAAGCCTTTGGAATGTAAACATAGAACATAGAAAATAAAAATTTAAATAAAAAAAGCATAGAATTTGGGGAAATTTTACTTGACCTCATTGTATATTATACACAAGAATTTTTAATAAAGTATCATCAATAAATCAGGCTATAGGCAAGCGTATAGCTCCTTATGGAGGCATTTTCTTAATTGAGGTTCCCTCCTCACGGTTGCCTTTAGCTTGTGTCTAGTTGACAGAAAACTAGCCAGCACAGTATCCTGTCCGATTATTTTAGGAGTTTTCTTACAGTAATGAAAATGACGATGACACGCGTCATGGCTGCCACTGCCCTTCTGCCTGCTTTTTCACTATGGAGACTTCTCCACAGGAGCAGCTTTGCTGAGCTCAGGGTGGACTAGACACTGCCAAGGGCTGCCATGTGACATTTCCACACCCTCATGTGAACACACTGAGGGAGACAGAGTCATGGAGCCTGTTTTCCAGTGAGGAGACTGGGCCCCACCAGCTCCCCTACTTACTGTGGTGCAGCTAGCTAACGTTGGCCCTGAAGAAGGCCTTGGCTGAGAATCTGGGTTCGTAAGAGCAGGATATCCCTCTCCTGCAGATTTCTTCCATGCTCCCCGGAAATCTCACGTCGGTGTCCACTGTGCACCCTCTACACGGTACCCCCTGCCGTCTCTGGAGCCCCATGCTCTCAGCTCACTGCCCAGTCCCGACTCTTTCTTCAGGGACTGAAACCCTCCCACTCAGCTGGAGACGGAGCAGGACCATCCCTCCCCACGGCAAGCAGGTCAGCCCAGCTGCCCAGGCACCTGGCTCCCACAACACCCCACACTGGATTTGCATTATTTCTTTGCTTTTAGCCATCTCTTGTGCCCCATGTTAAAGAGAATAAAAAAGACGCTGCTTTCCTCTTATCTCCTAGAGCTGAACCCCGGGAGTCCTGCCTTCTCTCAAGCTCCAGCTACCCCGTTATCTAATCAACTGGTAAGTCCTAAACATACCTGGAATTCCTTCTCCTTTTCTCCTGTGCCATAGCAACTTGCTTATTTCAGCCCGTGTGATCTCTGTACCTGCCCCCCCCCTACCACACTCTTCTCCCTTATCCATCTCCACTTGCCCTGGTTCTCCAAATATCAACTAACAGATTATTCACTTACAGCCCCTTCCCGACACCCTACTGACTAGAGTAGAGGGAGATGCACGGAGCCCCCCCCCAACCTTCCAACCCCAACTTCTCAGATACCTCCATGTAAACTACACCAAACGACCCTGGTCCCAGAACATGAAGCGGCCTCTCCAACATCCCTTCAACAAGAATCAACACTTGGTGACTGTCTAGTGCCCCCCAAACACTGACTGGAGTAGTTTCCTTCACTGCTCTGTCCTGTTTTCTAAAATAAAATAAAATAAAATAAAAATTCTTGAGTCATTTAGTTTAAATTTACTATTTGTTCCAACTTTCAAATTAAGAGTCCTGAACTGGTTTGTGTGCTGCACATCAAAACAAAGTTTATAAACCAGTTCATCTCCAGCAGCCTACATTTTGCCATATACATCTGATAGATATGTCCTAATATAGTTCTTCACTCTCTTTTATATATCTTTGATGGGGGCGCTAATCACATGGATTAAAATAAGGAATGCATGCCCACATGTATTCTACACTTCCAGCATTCAAACATTTGGAAACTCTCTTAGGTTCCTGATTACTTGAAAGTGAAGTTCATTGCTTGTTTTATTTCCTTATTCACCACCTTAAATACGCAGTGTTTAGTAAGGAGGTGTGCCAGAATGGAAGAAACGAGAACGAGGGAGACGGATGGGCCCGGACGCGCGTGCCACTCGGAACTCCCGCAGGAGGAGGGGAGCACACACAGGCCTCTGTGGCGGTTGGCAAATATCCCTGAAGGAAAATGTGTTGAAGCTGAGACTTTAAAACGAATCAGAGAAAGCAGGGGAGGCACTTGAGCAGAGATGGAGAGCAGAAGCCATTGACAAATGGGTGGAGGGGAAAAACAGAAGAAGAAACTTGGGAAGAAGAGGCGAGAACAACAGCTTGTCGACGAGCTCCAGGCCTCTGCCATTCTGCTGTCCGTCCTTACAGTCGAGTGGAATTTTTACTAAAGTACGTGAATATTTGTTATCCGCCATATAAACGTCTCTCCGATGAGTTACATGACTGACTTTAGCCAGGATTAACCAATGCTTCTTGTCTTCCTAATAGGGGAGAGCCAACCATAGACCTGTGGTTTGTCTTCTCCCTTAAGCCTCATGCCCAAAATAGCCTTGCCACATATACTTAGGTAACACACCTAACAGTGGATGGACAGAACCCTGCCTTAAATAAACCTCAGCACAGTAGCTTCCCCCTGTCCCGCTCTCTTCCTCCTCTTCATCTCTGCCCTGCCCTCCTTTGTATGTACATGTATGTGAGTATATGCGTGTGAATATTGCAAATGCTCATTGCAAACCTTCACAGATATTTCACACGCTGAAAAGACATAAAATCCTATAATAAAATACATTTACTGTTTCTAGCTTTCCAAAAACTATTGCCTGGTTTCAGAGAGATTCTGCTAAAAGACCAGTTAATAAAACCCTTGTTTTTCTAAATGATTCTCTTCATAGATGAGTCTCTCTACTCCATTTTCCAGGCATCTAGTTGTAAGTTATTTCCTTTTCTTTTGAAACAATTCTGTAGCTCCCCAAGGGCAGAAAAATGTGCCAGTTAGAGCCTCTTGCTAAAAACTCCTTCTAAATAAGTTACTTTCTAGTTAAAAATTATCTCTCAAGGTCCGAGGTAGCTTCTATCATCATCGATGGCAGAGGAAAGCTTTAGTGAATTGACAGAGCAATTGGGCCTAGGCTGGAGGGCCCTGGGGACCGTCAGGACACTGCATGGTCTGACACTCAAAGGCTCTGGCATCTGGGATCCTTAGCGCTCAATCAACCGCTGACTGCCCTGGAACTGTGGGGAACAGCTTACTGGACAGCACCGCTCTGGCTGTGAGAAGCCAGATGAACTAACTGCCATTCCTTCCCCAGTCACATGGAGCAGATGGGTGCTCAGAGAGGAGCCGGGGTGCTCAGAGCCGTTCACAGGCTTACCTGTCGGGAGCAGCGTCAGATAACAGCTTCGTTGTTAGAGGCGCCATGAGATCTGCTCTGCCTGTGACTAACCCCTTCATCCTGGACTGATCGTTAATGCAGCAAAGCTGGACAGCAACAGGCATTTAAGTTCCTCCAAGTCATTCCCCAAGTGAGTATTTTAAAGAGAACTCGCTGTAATTTCCCGCTGTGAGGATGACGAGTAATTGCTGTTTTGATAAATGATTTTTATTCTTACTTTCAGTAAGAATAAAAGCTGAGGACGAAATGACAGAGGAGTGGCCATCCCTGTCATAGCTATAATCAGAGAGAAGCCATCAGAGACAAGCACAGGTATCTCCTCTCTTTCAGGGGCTTCACTTGCAACCAGAGACATCACTGGGCACGCTGTTGCTTTGGGTCCCTGGCCATGTGACATCTAAAGTAAGGGAACAGGTGTAAGGCAAGGCTTGATACACACTAGGGAGACCCCGGCATCGTATGCACGAAGGGGACTCTCAGTTCTAAATAGGTAAGTGCAGTGTGAAGATAGAATTCTTCACATGACCAACGACTAGATGAAACAGGGTCGCATCTCGGTCCCGAGCTTTCCTAGGAAGCACAGGTCTGTCGCTATTACTAAACAGGTGCAGTGTTCTCCTCCATAAGATTTTTATTGGTAAAACATTAACCCATTATTATGTTTAAGGGACTACTGGTTGATATTGGAATAGCTGTACCGTACCATTCAAATAAAGGTGTACACATTAGCTACCTCCCAATGAAAATCTACCTGAGGCCCTCAACAAAGCCTTGACTGTGAAGATTCCCCTAGGGGTCTGAGAGTCATCGCTGCACACTGTGCCCAAAGAGCTCACTCCCATTTTACAGGTGGAAGGAGAAAAAAAAATCTAAACAAGTTATGTATAAACTACTTTATAGCTAGCCAGCTGGTTTAAAGCAGGTGGTACACACCTTTAATCCCAGAACTTAGGAGGCAGGCCTCTGTAAATTCGAGTCCTGCCTGGTCTACAGAGTGAGTTCCAACATAGCCAAAGCTACACCAAAACCTTGTAGTTGAAAAACGTACTTCAACTCTCCCGTGCTTCCCATCAGGTCCAATACATATGCCGTATGCCGCCTGCGAATTGTGAGCACACATCATCGCTAGAAACAGTGAAATGGGGCCACATTGTTTCCAAGGCGAGGCCTCTTTAAGCGACTGGGAAGATAGCTTGGTGCGTAGGAGCATTTGCTGAGCAAGCTCGGGGGCCTGAGACGGAATGCCCAGGACCCCTATAAAATCTGGGCGTGGCTGCACAGATGCCGGGAGGCCCCACCCCTTCTGGGAGAGCGGTGGCGACAGGAGGGGCATTGAGGCTTTCTGGTCAGTGGCTTAGCCCAGGTTCAGAGGAAGACCCTGTTGTAGAGCGGAAAGAGCAAGACATCAAAGTGTCCTAAGGCCTCTCTGCCTGCACACACCACAAAAGAAACAAACAAACAAAAAACCAAAATGAAACATGGCCTCCTTGAAGCCAAGTCATCTTGTTGGATTTTGCTGGGAAGCCATGCATGGCTTCTGCTGGGAAGGAGTGGTGCGGGTCTGCACCCTAGTGTGATGCACTGCTTTGGGGTAAATAGACTTACACAGTCAGTCCATTTACTGGGTTTCTACAACTTTACTTTGGTAACTATTTTGTTTTTCTGATCAGGGGGAAAGTACTATTTTTTTTTTTTAACCAGTAATCAGACATTAAAGACACATTAATACAACACAATACATACTGCCCAAAACACAGCTTAGGTTTCTGGTAGAGAAATCAACAGTATCTCATCTATTTATTTACTTTGTGTGTGTGTGTGTGTGTGTGTGTGTGTGTGTGTGTGTGAGCACATACATGCACCAATGTATGTGTGGGTACAGGTTCACACCAACTCCCCCACCACACACACACACACACACACACACACACACACACACACGAAATCTCTGTCGAGCATGTTAGTGTCTTTAAGAACTGCCCAGGTGCCCTGTTCACATTCCCTGACGTTCCTTACGTTAAGGTCTTGGATTTGAATTGGAGGTCAAAGGGCAACCTTGCCTTTCCCCTTTTCCTCCCTACTGTTAGCTGCTGTGTAGGTAGGCCAGGCTAGCTCACCTGTGAGCTTCTGGGGACTCTGCCTCCCTTCTCGCTGCAAGAATGCTGAGATTACAGGTGTAGGTTACCATGCTGGCTTTTATGTGTGTTCCAGATATTCAAACTTAGCTCCTCATCTTGCCCACTTCACCCACTGGCCACCTCATTAGCCGGGGACACCTTTACAACCACGTTCCTATGACAAGTTTTTATGATTCAAAAACTTCAAAAGCGTGACCCTTCTCTTCTGAGATACACAGTGATATTCCTGCATCTTCCATCTTATCTGTATGTAACAACATGAAGGCAGTGAGCCTTGTCCACATGACAAATCATGGTTCAATAAAAGCATTTTCATCTTATCTAAGTGAAGCTATAAACGTGTCTCAAAACACGAGGTGCAAATAATAGTTATGTGGGAGGGTGGGAGGGGGGAAAAGGCTGCCCAAAGGAGACGTCGGGCATAATTCTTTCCCGTTCTTCTTGCAAGTCTTTCCAAAAAAGTGCCAAACCTTAATGAGACACTCCAGCAACGCAGCATTCCTTCCTCCCAGAAGTGGGTACAGGTTCACACCACACACACACACACACACACACACACACACACACAAAATCTCTCTGTCGAGCATGTTAGTGCCTTTTAAGAACTGCCCAGATGCCCTGTTCACATCCATTACGTTAAGGTCTTGGATTCCATTTGAATTTTCACCTTTGAATGATGGCTAGCAGACAGGGTCACTTCATAAACAGAAAGAAGGATCATTTATAAAAGGAGTACGCATCTTAACGGATCCACCCCTCCCTACTTTTCAAACAAATGTGCAGTCCATGGCGGTCTAATAGAGAACTGGAAAACTAGCTACAGCAGAGACTGCTTCACATCGCAGCCATGACTCAAGGCCGTACACACATCGAAGCCATCCATACGACACAAAGATCTTGGTCTATTTATTCTACTACTTTACTAGCTTCTGGAGTCTTGACCATTCTGGGTTCACTCCCCCTTAATGACTAATAATTACATCAAGGATAGACTATTTCTCAATGAAGAGTTGTTCTTTTTATTTATTTACATCTGGTTAGATCCACAGTTAAGCAACATAAGGCTATCTTACGCTCACTGCCCAACCTCTATAAGATCACCCATTCCTCTCGTGTCGTGGGCTTATGTGAAACACAATTTTAGATGCACAACGCATTCTTTAAAATAACATCTGCCACAGTTTGATGACAAAGGCTGAGCTTGCGTGTGTATCAGAACTACATTCAGACTTCATCAAAGTCATAAGAAAATGGCAGTACATATCTGACCAAAGTCTGCTGAAAATCATGCCTTTCAATGACATTTATATTCTCGTGTGTATGTACATATGTATGAATATATACACACAACAACACAGGTGTGGAGGGCAGAGGACAACATGTGGGAGTCAGCTCTATCCTTACAAAACTTGATTTTTCATAAAAAATATTTCTCGACCCAAGAGACTGAAGTCTGTTTCTTTTTTTTTTTTCCACCATGTAGATTCTGGGGATCAAACTCGGGTTGTCAGGCTTGGCACCACATGTCATCTTCACCTGCTGAGCCATATCAATAGCCTGAGGATCAATACTGTCAGCGTGTCATTTAAATCTGGGAACCTTAGATGTGAAGCCCAATTTTAATGAAGAGAGTATCCCAGTAGCCATGATTGCTTCCTTACAACTTTAATCAGACATGCGGAATAACATACAGTATCACAGAACTGTGCGAATGAACTCAGATTCCTTCTGACACCCAAGCCTGGTGTGCAGGTGACATTTTTGTGAGGTGTTCATGTCATAGCCATCAGGCCTTTTCAGACATAGTGGTAAAGAAAATTGAGAGAGAATTAAAATCCAGATCTCAGTAAGCCTTAAGATGCTGATATGAACTGTGCCCAAGTTCCTGGTTACATCAATAATTTAGTGGTAATTATTCAATTTGAGGTCGCAGCCTGATGCTGCTGCAATAAGGAAATCAAATTGGAGCACGCCGCTGCAGTTATAAATTTCACTGTTTCTAGAAAGTGATCCAGCCCACCTCTCAGGAATGGCATTGTCATACTTAGGGTTTTACTGCTGTGAACAGACACCATGGCCAAGGCAAGTCTTATAAGGACATTTAATTGGGGCTGGCTTACAGGTTCAGAGGTTCACTCCATTATCATTAAGGGAAGAACATGGCAGCATCCAGGCACATGGTGCAGGAGGAGCTGAGAGTTCTACATCTTCATCTCAAGGCTGCTAGCAGAATACTCAATTCCAGGCAGCTAGGATGAGGGTCTTAAGCCCACGCCTACAGTGACACACCTACTCCAAAAGGGCCACACCTTCTAATAGTGCCACTCCTTGGGGTGAGCAAATACAAACCATCACAGGCATATATACGCTGATCTTGATATTATCTCATAAGTCAAATAATTCAGGAAAACAGCAATATCATATGCACACATGTAGAAAAAAAATAATTTTATGTGTATGAGTGTATTGCCTGTGTATATGTCTGTGCACCACTTACGTGCCTGGTGCCCACAGAGGTCAGATTGGATTCACAGGAATTGAAGTTCTAGAGAATTGTAAGCCACCCTGTGGTGCTGGGAATTAAACCCTGTTCCTCTGGAAGAACAGTCAGTTCTTAACCACTGAGCCATCTCTTTAGCCCCAGGGGAAAAAAAAATTAAGACAGGTTTTTTTGTTTGTTTGTTTGTTTTTGTTTTTTTCCAGATAGGGTTTCTCTGTATAGCCCTGGCTGTCCTGGAACTCACTCTGTAGACCAGGTTGGTCTCGAACTCAGAAATCTGCCTGCCTCTGCCTCCCAAGTGCTGGGATTAAAGGCCTGCGCCACCACCCCCACACACCACAATCCTTTCTTAAAAGATGCTTAAACACGCCCAGCCCTCATTTCCTTTATCTAAGAAGTGCACACTTCCATCTGATGGCGGCACCTGTGGGGCGGTTTAGGCGACACTCTGGCTTCATAGCCAGCTGCCATTTCAACCTCACTCTGTGCCAAGCTCAGGATAATTTACTATTATGATCAGAGAGGAAGGAAATTAACTTTATCCTAGCTCCACTGTGAGCTACTTTTGCCATCACTACAATTACCCAAGGAAATGATAAAATATTATCATCAGAAGCAAAACTGAAAGAAAGCTGAAAACCCGATCTCTTCCGATGCTGCTCGGCACAACCACTCAGAGGCTGCCAAAGCTGCCCCATCTGCTTCCGCATCGGTGCATGAGGTGTGTGCTAGCTCACTAGCTGCACAGTGAGAGCCTGCTGGGTGCCAGGGTCTAGCCTCTGTTAGAAACACAGCCCCTCCCCTTGCACAGCTGATGGGGCCTTTCATCTATATAAGGAAGCGTTCAAACACTGAGTGTGATTGCGTTTCACAATGTTTAAAATGAACAGAACAGTAATACTTCGGAATCGCTTACATATAAACAAAATAGCAACGAGTTGTATAATCTTCACTTCAGATTGACAACCCCAAACATTTGTGATTCAGATAGTTTTTGAATTAGATGAAAATATTTGGTTAAGTGCAGCTGAAATCGTGCATACTGGAGACATAACTACTACGTCCAGTCAGCTTGGGAGAATTAAACAATACTTTTTCTGCACGGTAATTAAAGTCAATAAAGAATCTTTCTCCATCAGTACTGACAATCACCACCTTTCATTTCGACTGTTTTAATTAAAATACCTGGCAGCTTAGCAGATGTTCTACTGATTAACGGAACTACCACTTAACTCATTGGAAACACCCACCAGATCCCAAATTAAGGTGTAGCAACAGCTGCGGGTTTATTAAGAGCCGAGTCGGTAAATATTTTTGTCTTCCCTATCCACAATTGTCTGTCTGAAGTAAAACAATACATTAGAGTAGTTTAGGCAACAGGATGAGATATGGAGACCAGCTGCTATTTCTTTGTCTAAATTGCCCTCGTAGCCAGTCTTTTATTCTCTAGGAAACACAATAACAATACAAAAACCTCCTTTTCCAATCTCTCAACCTTCTCCACCCACCTGCCCAGTGAGAGATTTCATTTCAGATCCAGTATTGGCTCTCTTTTCTGTATCCCTGAGGTCCAGGCATTTGGAGCCTTGCCAGTCCAGGAGAAACTGCCCTGCCTGAGACGGGCTGATTCCTAGAGCTGGCTGGCACACCTCTCACTAACAGGCTCCATCCTAGAATCAGCATCCCTCTGCCCAAGTCTCCTCAAGGCCAGTGCCCAGACAGAGCCAGGCCATACGCCTGCAGCCTGTAGACCACGCAGCCAACCTTTAACCTGCACTCTGTGCCTTTCATTTCCCCACAGAAACGGCGACAGAGGTCCATGCCCACGTGCACTGGTTTCTTGACTATTCCGTGGCTTCACTGTGACACCCTCCACAGCGTGGGGACAGCAACTAGAATAAGACGTCTTTCACCATCTCTTTGTTCTCTGTGTGTCTGTGTCTGCAGGGGTGTACCCGTGTGCACCACATTGCCTGCAGGAGCCTGTGGAGGTCAGGAGAGGACATTGGATATTCTGGGACTGGAGTCACCGATGGTTGTGAGGTACCAAGAAGTTACTGAGACCTGAACCTGGGTCTTCCACAAGAGAAGAGAGTGGTCTTGACCAGTGTTCCATCTCTCCATCCCTAGTTGTTTTTAACTTTTAAATTTGATTATAAGTGCATGAGTGGTTTGCACACTTGTATGCATATGCGCCTTGGGCATGTTCTGATGCCCCGGTAATGGGTATAACACAGCAAGAGCATGAAACAGATAAAGCAGTATAATAAAAGAGAGGAGGAGAAACACCAGGGTCTTGGCCAAGTCTTTAGGGTCACATTTCCAATGACTAGAAAATATCCCCAA